>KV011160.1:3909-23236 GCA_001598015.1 Dorcoceras hygrometricum | reverse complement strand
CAGCTGTTGTAAACCGCAATTGCAAAGTTATATGAAATACTCTGTTTTCCGCAAATGTTTTAGCAGTAGCGCGCGAACTTAAGTACCTGCTGATCTTCGAATTTGTCTTGTGTCTTGTTTCCTTTGAGTTATAAGAAATGCAGCTTATAACAAATTATCTTTTAGCCCTTCTTTTATTCGAAAATTTTGTTTACCCCAATTCTCGTGGCCCCGTTGGGTTCGGGCGTCACACTTTGAGTTCCTAGTTATTTATATATATGTGCTGTATCGAGTCATTACCGGGGGATGCCTTGTGTATTTGCTGTTGTTGATTCGATGGGAGTTGCATGTATGTATTCTTTGTGGGTTGTTTCTGCTGGCTTTTGAGTTGATGTCTATATTTTTAGTATGAACTTATTTTGAATGATATTTTCAGTTCAGACCCAAGCGATAAATTTACCCATATTTTATGCTTCTACGAATTGTGATTAATTATGTCATTAATCCTTGTTTTTGAGCATCGGGCCTGACAACAGGAAAGGGGAAGGATTATGGTTAGCAAGCTATAATTCCCTTTCACAGTTAAGTTGGGATGGATTTCCCTAGATTCCTGAATTCAGATGTTAGCTTGATCAAGCGCCAGGACCAACAGAGAGCTTCTAGACCATAAGTCACGAAGAAAATTACGAACGATCTGGGTTGATGCCTCGATCTGATTTTATGAGAAAAGATTGAGCTTAAGTTGACTTCCTTTAAATTATGTCTTGAGCTTATGTAAGGTTATACCTGCATTATGTGATCTTGTTATCCTCAGTTTTACTTGCTGAGCCATTAGGCTCAATAGTTTTCTTGGTGCAGGTGAAGCAACTCAGGGGCAGACGGGAGGTGCGAGCTGAACCAGCTTGGGGGCGTGTGTGTTTATTGAAGGCCAGCGTTTCTGTGTTGTTATTTTTTATCTTTTCAGAACTGTATTAAGATCCATTGAAACAATAATGGGTTCATATAAAATTCAAGAAGTTGTAATATCATACTTGTAATCGAACGAAATTTTTGGTATCTAAAGCTGATTTTACTGTTGATCGCATTTTTGGTTCAGTAATTCGAGCTATGGAAGGAAATACAGCTTCCAATTATTGCTTTTAGTCCTTTCTTTTTCCGCTTTAATTTTACTCCAATCCGTTGACTCCCTCGAGTCTGGGCGTCATATAACCCAACCCTACCAACTGATGACCCCAACGGAGTCGATAAATGGGTCAAAGTGAGGCACCTATCATACATAGTCTCAATGTGTTGAGTAATAAGGACAAATCATGTGTAACCACAACCTCAGAGTTAATACACTCGACAAATGAAGGATCCGAGAACTGGGTACCGTGAGCTCTCACACAGCTCAGGTATCAATTCATGGATCGAAAATACAGATTGCGTGCTTTTAAAAAGGGTTTTGAAAAACATCACGCCAAGCAGATCGCGCCTAAGCTGAATCAGCACAGAGCAGAGTTGCGTGCTGAATAGATCGCGCGCGATCTCAATCATGAAAACATGAGCTGCAATAGCTCTGATTCTTGAAAGGTTTTAGTACTGAGATGTAGATCGGGTATGACAGAAAATCATGCGAAAACAACACGAAATACTCTCTGAAAATTGAAAGTTGTTGGTTTTAAATATACGATGCAAGTATGAATGCAGAAAGCTGTAAACTGAAAACTCTAAAGGACTCATCTGTTTGTTTATGGAAGTTCGGAGCTGAATCTTCTGCGTCTCCCCTTCTTCCAAAATGTAAGGATTCCACTAGAAGATATGATTACAGTAGCTCCTACTCTAACCTGATCCAACAGCCCGCAAGCTACGAGAACTCCTAGCACTTACGCTTCACACCATCCCGCAAGCTGTGTGAGCTGCAACACTATGAACATGTTTAATGTATCTATTCAATAATTTTGTTTCTCACATTCACTCTAATCTGTTTCGCTCATCTCAATATGTGAGTGAATTTGTGTGTGTGTGATTTACAGTGTAAGCTCTCAAATATTTTCTCGCACGCTGGGAAGTGCTCTCAAATATCATCCCTGGTTGTGCAGTCGACTATAGTGATTCTGCGTTTGAGCTCTCGGCTATGCACCAGCTCACACCTGGGCACAGCTCTCAGCCTGTACACCAGCTGCAACCTGTGTATACCAGCTCTCGAATGTTGCACATCTTTCTCTCTTTTCTATGTTTCGTGCATATATGTCGTTGTGTGCGCGCTTCTCTTTTTCACACTTCTATGTACTTATTCGTTTGAATCTTCTGGGTATATGTAGCCTTTGATGAATTATTATCGTTGAAGATATCCCTTATTTTGTGCCTGTCAATCTGATCTTCAGCCATGACATAAGGCTCTTTCCTATTTTTGCTTTCAACAGCCCTTTCCTCTTTTGGCGAAATTCAAAGGCTCTTTCAGCTCGGACAAAATACAGTTTTGTCCTCGCTTGTTCTATTCATTGCTCGTATGGTTTTCTTGACTTCGTTTGACCAGTTCTGGCCTGATCTTCTATGTTGTTCCTCTGAGCTGGTCCCTGAGCTGATCCTTTACGAAGCTCCCTCTAAACTGTTCTTGCTCTAACCTGCTTCGTACTGCTTTGCTCTGCTCTAATATGCTTTGTACAGCTCTGTTCTGCTCTAATCTACTTCGTACAGCTCTGAGCTATTTCGTTCTGTACTGTACAGCTCTGATCTTCTTCGACCTTCTTTGTACAGCTCTGAGCTGTTTTGTTCTCCTCAGTACATCTCTAAGCTATTTGAGATGTTCTGCTGCGATCTGCACTATTTCACACCAGTTCAGACCGCTGATCGATTCTCTCTGATCTTGTTCTCATATGTTCTTATCTGCTCTAAGCTGATCGCCTCTGTTAAGCTCTAAGTTGATCTGTTCGTTTCTCTGTTCTGTACTGTTCCAGCTTAGCCGTTCTAAGTTGATATGGACCGATTCTGCTCTGAGTTGTTCACTCTGAACTGATATATATACTACGCTGATTCTGCTTAACTGAGCTGATCTCCCGATCCGATCTGTTCTAAGCTCTGAGCTGATCTGATTCTCTATGCGCTTCTAATCTGATCTGAACGGATTCTGATATGTTCTGCCCTGAACTGCTCTAAGCTGATCTCTGAACCGAATGCTGCATCTGTTCAGATCCGAACCTGCACTTTTATAAACTGTTCACTCTGAACTGATTCATCTGATCTAATCTGTTGAACTGTAAACTAAACTCTGATCTGTACTTGATCTCTGAACTGAACGCTTCTCTCCTGAGCTGAACCTGCTCTGAGCTGTTTTCTTCTGTGCTGATCTTCACTCTAAGCTGGATCAGCTTGGATGTCATCCATTGGACCAGTTTGGACGTCCCTACTGTTCCAGCTTGGACATCTTCTCAATTGCACTCAGTTAATCGCTTTCAGCTCGCGTTTGATCTGCTTCAGCTCACTTCTGATCTGCTACAACGATCTGCAATTATTCAGCTCGCGTCTGATCTAAACTGCTATAGCTTACCCTGCGCGCTTCAATTAAATCGTTAGAACAATAACAAGTTTTGTATTTATCAAAATTAAGATTGGATCTGTTACACAGATCCAACAAAAGCGACTCATTTACCCAAATTTCAGATTTTTTTGGACAGAATATATATGATATAGATGCCTTGGGGGGGACGGAAATTTGGTATAGGATCTCATACTAGCTACGAGGATTTTGGAATACACTGGATCAGGTGCCTTTTTGTTACAAATGCAACGAGATCTCTAGTGGCGGGATTAACGACTGTTATGACCCTCAAAGTAATAGGTAGTAAATCAGGAAACCTTTTAATAATATAGAATAAAATGGGTATTAAACCATATTTTTTTGGTTCAATGAATTTAATGGATGGGAGCATTTCTGCTAAATGATTGGGTTTTGGGTCTGGTGGGACCCGAACAATTGAAATGTGTAACAGTAATCACCCAACGAATGGTATCAATTAACAGGCCCATGGAGAAGAACACTCAAATTTCTAATCAAACAAGCGCTGACCAATGATTAACAAATATCACTTTTTTGTAATGATTCCGATGGGTGCCTTTGTATCTCGTACTTGGCTTCGTGGACTGATGCTTGCGGAATATGTGTGTAATCTTAAAATCAGTATAAATTTATTTTTTGTTTCAAAAAAAATACCACCAGAAATCTAAATTTCAAATCACCTATCGACAATAATTTAATAGGTTAATACGAAATGAAATAAATATAAACCCAGTCTATTATATTGGATAACTACTAAAATGATAAGGGCGAGATTTGAAATACCAAATTTAACAACTGAATTACCATATTTAGCACTTGATGTTGCATTTTCCTACCATTAAACTCATAGTTAGGACTTGGTGTCGCAATTTGCACGACACTGAACTCAGGATCAACGCCTAGGTTGGTGCAGACGAGGACGATTACAGAAAGTGCGACCATTAGCCCTCACAAATGCCGCTATACCCAAGCTCATGCTTGCCCACATGAGTGAAAACAATACGTTCCATATGTTATATTGAACTGCACACGGGCAAAAGAAAATGAATTAGTATCAACTTCCAAGAGGAAATTGAGTAAACCATGACTTCAATCAATTTGCAAATTGTTTTCAAATATGTAGCCATATCATTTTTGCTGAACATATGCAGAGTTGTGCCCTTACATGCACGGTGCACCACATTTGTTATGAGTTAATATAAATTTTAACAAGTATTCATAATCCAGATTTACGACAATAGTAGTAATCTATATACATACTCTACATCTTTGGAGGAACCAGATGTACATATAATTGTTGCTAACTACTTGCAGTGAAGCAAAATCTTAAGACTTGTAACTGCTGTATATTCATCGTACTTTGGTCCCAGCAAAGTGAAGAGACTCAAGCTAAGCAAGGATTCTAGCTTACATGATCAATTCAGGTTAAGATAAAAACAAAACTGGAGAATCTGAGATTAAAGAACAGGAATGGTATTTCGGAAGAAGATTGTTGAAAAGTATAAGTAGTTCAAGAGATGATCAATGTAATCGAAAATTCGAATCTGGTTACAATATCCGAAGTTCAAAAAGGTATTTTCCAATATTGATATAAGAAGCAAAGACCGTGACCGGTAAAGGCATTTCAGTAGAAGTAAATCTGAATAGTTAAACTACTTAGAGGAGTTATCTTTCAGCAAAAACAATTATCTCTGACGGAGAAATTAAATCGGTATAGACAACAGCGCTTTTCTCCTTCCTAGACTAACGCTTGCATCAGACAAAAGGAATGTCAGCAAGGTTTTTTCAGTCCAGAAATTCCAGTTAATAACGTTATGATATTTTTGGAAGAAACTAGAATCACAAATTTTATGTTGAATTGAGTTATAGACAAAAAACTGTTAACCAATCATATTCATGTATAATAGCCAATGACAACAAAGTAATGAATGATTCACATGCAAATTCAAGCATTCCAAAGATAGTCTCTCTAAGCTGTGATATCTGATGTCCAGATTAATGGTTCTAGACCTAGAGATTTTATTCCTTGTTGCTTATAGTATAAGAGGTTTAAATCGTTCCTCATAAGGTTGAGCTTAATAGAGATACAATGATTCTTTTCTCATTTCATAAAAACATACACTTTTGTAACTATGTGCGCTATTGACATAGAAACCAGAATTTGGTAGCCATTACTTGCAATCCATATCTAGTATTTGAGTCTTGCAAATTCAGGGATATATGAAGGCTTTGGAGATCACAGTGGATCAAAGATGGTGTCTTGTTATTGGGAGAGAGAAATAGTAGATCACCATCAAAGCTCTATGATAATGTGTTCTTTCTGTTGTTTCAATATTATTACTATTAACTCATTGATCATCGCATACATTTAAACTTCCATATTGATCAAAATATTAAATATGAGTTTTGGAGGATTAATTTTAGTGTTTTCCACTCATTTTGAATGAGTGAACTCAGCCTGATTGCTCGGTGTTTCGTTAAGTATTAAAAATTTCAAAAGCAAGGTTACTGCAACCCCCCACCTACCCAAATCAAATAGAATTTCAACTGGACATCGATCCTGATAATGTTTTGAAATGAGACACATGTATAGTTAGGGCATGTGTAAGATTTAATGGTGAAAAGAAACAGTTGATATGAGTGCTTTCTTACCTCGTTTTATTGAAATTATTGCAAAGAAGAATCCAGTCAAAATCACCAAAAAAGCTAGAGGAAACGACTGCAGAAACAGAAAAGCATAATGCAAATTTGTTATAAAATGGTATCATACGAAAATTAGAGTATAGAACCATCACAATCAGAAGGAAATAAATTTTTATCAATGGTTATGGAAGAAAATGGGATTAAGGTTGTAACTGGATGGATTGCTTACAGCTATAGCCTGGATTCCAACTTTCTGTGTTGTAGGGGCGATGGTTCTGGAAACAGAAACAATATAGTGTCCTTGTAATAAATCCATTGCATCCTTGAGAAAATAAAGAAAAGAAAATTATTAGCTTTTCAAATGAAAAGTAAAGATGAAAAATAAATTTTAGTGCCTAATAATTTTAAGTTGAGATTCGTTATGTAAGTAGGTATAACTGCTAGGAAAAAACACATTTTTTCTGAAAATGTGAAGAACAATCATACATATTTAATGTCTAAAGAAAAGTTCAAAAAATAATCATTAACTTCATGGAAGCATAATTTGTACACGAATGAAGTAAGAGCATCAGGAACCGTTGAAACATAAGATAGTCAATAGAATACTATTAAATAGTACAACCAAGGATTATAGCTGAGCCTATAAAAGTTCACAATCTGCAGGAGACAAATAACAGGAAGGCAAGTATGTCCACCTGCTTTGTGCCATCACAGAAGTTGTTTAAGTAGTAGCGCATGAGAGCATTCCAACCATCTTTCATAATACCTAGCATAGTCCTATGCCCAAATCTGAGGTAAAGGAAGCATCAATTTAGAAAATTAATTTTCCCATCGTTCCACATAATGTTAATAGTGCACCACAAAAAAATATAGGAATTGAGTTCTGCTCTAAAATGACATAAAGGAAAATGACTCATGAGAAAGGGTTCTTAAATGGACTGATTAGTTTCTTTTTTTCTAAAAACTAGTGCCAACTCAAGCTGATTACATATTGACATGCATCGTCCACAAAATAGCTATAGAACTCAATTAGCTTGGTCAAGTGATCCAAAAATACATTCTTATATTGCTGATAGGAAGTGAGAATAAATTCAATGCTATATTGGGAGGCAGCTCCACAGCCAGAGTTTGATACTGTCTGCAAGATTCATATTCATGTATGTCTCGGCATTCATTAAATTAAGGATGGGTGTTGTGGAGCAAAACCGTTTTTAAAAAACATTCAGAATCTTTAGTCAGAAGCACCTAATATTTCAGGCAGCTAATAAAAAGAATTGATAGATTGTTAGTTCAGTCATTTTGTTTATGAAGTCGTTCATAGGAAAAAGAAATTGAGCAGATCATATTTCAAAGCTTCTCTTCCAATTTAGCCATCATATATATATGACAAGTAAACATCAGCGCTTCTCAAATAAAAATCAAGTTAGGTTTAGAGAATAAAATTTAACTAGGTAATAACACGGTAAAGGATACCTGACGAAATCTCCTTTTAAGGCTGGAGTACCAGAGTACTGGATGCTTATGTCATCCCCATGATTAGCCCACACTAAAAAAATAGATGTGAAATAAGAGAAAGTACGAGAAGAATAAGCCATTTATGTTATGATAAAAACATCAATATTGAATCCCCATAATTGCCCAGTGAAGCTAATGAAAATTAGCAGGCCATTAAAATATTTATCCAAGTAAAAGCAGTACTGACAAATTTTGAAGCTTTCATCGAAATTGGGATGTGTGGCAATCATTTCCTCAGCACTAAAAATACCAAGTCTGCGAAGTTGAAACTCAAGCATTTTGCGTGCTATCATGCTCTGCAATTAAACAAAAATTACGGAAAAAGATTTTGCTGAAAGATATAGACCAAATGAATTTTATCCCTATCTTTTAAGTTAATCAGATCATAAATGACATTCTCTCCAGAAACAAAGTAAAAGAGATGTTTAAGCTAAGCCCTAGATTAATTTGACAATATTTAATCAATGGACAAATGCATATTAATGTAGGCGCATGCGAACTGCAGCCGAGAGACAGAATTTGTAAGTGATTTTGGTAACAATATAACTGGCACCTCTAGTAGTTTCAAAATCATGGAGATGATACAATATCGTCAGGTATTGCACCTATCTCATGCACTTATCTCTGCCCACATTTAAGTACAACTTAGTTCCGTAGTCGTAATTGTCTTTGTATTTCATAGATGCACTACATTCAGTATGTTTGCTGGGAGTGCCATAAACAATCAAAACCAGTCCATGTCCAGCAGGGAGTCCTCAGAAATAACTAATTTGGAACTTGTTCCAATTCTAAAATATTACCTCTCAAAATAATAGGACTCAAAGAATTCACAACCTAAAAATGAAATGTTCAGAATATCATGTTACTTTCCCCAGCATAACATTCTTCAGCTTATAAAGAAGGGAAACATGTCCCACTTTTTACTGGATAAACAATGATATCAACTGTTTAATTTCTTTCTGGAACAAAAAAGAACATGTTAGAAAACATCTTAGAGAAATTGGGTTTTATATTGGGTTTTCTTGGACAAACTTGAGGTTTCTGTGGATTTTTTTTCACATTTTTCTTCGAAAAAGAGGTATAAGAAAGAGGACTTAAAGATGATTGATTTCCCACCATGCCAGATTTGTATAAGCTCACATAAAAAAAGTCGATTGCATGTCAAAAAAAAAAAAGAATTTATACCTGGGTGACATTTGTACGGTCCAAGCAGTCAATGCAATTTGTCCTCACAGTTCCAACTTGTCCCTCAACTTTATACCCCTTTTCATTTAACAAAAAGTACCTATAGTTTAACAATAAAGCCGCAGAGAGTTTGAGTAACACGAGCATAAAATCTAATATTAGATAATGGTTAAATGCTGAGTGTTGACATATTTCGTTTTATATAACCAAAACAAAACTCAGTAAGTATATCCAATATATATGAGCTTCATGTATTGTAAAGCAATTCCAAATTTCAAAGAGTTTATTAAGGACTGTCTATAACACAATTCACCTAATTAATATGGTGATTAAATTTTGGAGAGTTCAATTATAAACTAGTGTCCAAAAATTGAACAATATAGGGAAAGAAAGCAAAGTCTATTTATACTTTGGAAACAAGAATATTATACTTAATTTTGTTTAATGAAATCCTTAATTTTATGGAGTGCCAATGTTTTCCTATTATGATGTATTAATTAATTTATGCTTCCTTTTTTGGTTATGGGAGAATGCTGTTTCATTTCATCAAAAAATCATAAAGCATGCGATCCTTTTCAACATCCTTAGATCACAATTTTGACATAAAGTGCACAGACTCAATGAAGCAACAATCATACATCCCACTGAAATTAAGAAATACCTGTTTTTAATGAGAAAATCTTCGATTTGATGATAAAGAATGGAAAGGCGTTCAAAATGAACATGGCCACATACTTTATGAAAATCGAAGTGCAGATACCTGCAGAACATTACAAAGTTTTGTAGAAAGTGAGATTGCATTAATACGACCATTGGATGGTAAATACCTAGATTTGGGTCAGTACATCCACCTTATATCATCACTCGAAACATTTTGCATTGCCTCGCCAAACTTCTCGCATAAGCGTCCCTCACCTCCATGCTGTTCAAAATGCAGAAGGAAGGGGCAATATATCGAGAATAACATCACAAAAATATACTGCATGGGAAGTTACAAAGAAAATGGAAGAGTTAAATACCTTGTTGACAAGATCAACTGCTAGAACATTTCCATATTTCTTTCTTAGGTCTAAAAAGTGTCGCTCAACTACTCTAGGCTACATATATTGAGTATCAGAAGAAATTAGCTTAAACAGAAAGAATAAACTACGGATATGTATTGTTAGATTCAGAATATTAAAAGCTAGAGACTACTCACTGCTTCCTCAGGTCTCACAATTTCAAATTTTGGCTTGTATGTCAAATCAACAATTTGATCCCAAAGTAATGGGATTGACCCTCGCACCTACAAGAACAAATTACCAAGAAAAATGATGTGATGCATTAGCAATGGACAAATGAATTTTAAGTAATGGATGAACATAAAATCAACCAATTACTATTCATACCTGCAAAATGACAATCACCTAATATATATATGATCACAGAATAAAACTTCTACCAACAGGAGGAACAGAAGTACTAGTCAAAAGATCTTTTGGCAGATTTTTTTGAATATATTTCGTATGAGGTTCTGTAATTCATACAAAATCTGTTACGATTCAAACAAATTTATGTTGATGAATTCCATCCTTTTGTTAGGTTATGTAGATGTAATGGTGATTGCGAGAAATTTGAAATGCACCCAACACGGATGTCAAATCAAATCAATGATCCAAAGCATTCTCTCCAAACCAAATCCTTTCAATCTTCACATAATCATAGGCAGAAATGGGGTTGTCGGATCATTGCTCACTCAATTGCATGCCTTGCTGACGTTGTAGTATTCAAAATAGGTTCCAATTTCACAAATGCATAGATAACAATGTGTTCTTTGTAGGAAGTAGATGGCATAGTTGTAATATAAATAATCATATACTAAGAAATTGTGATAGGCATTGGATCTGATTGTTGGTTATTTGAAGGAACATGGGTTCTAGTAAGAAACCTACTACAACCCAAGATCGTTTCAAATAGCTTATGATCAAATCCAATGCTTGCCAACTATTTCCAACTCTAATATGTGGATACGATGTTTGTGGCTCCACAATCAACAGTTTTGATTTCAGAACACGTGGTTCCCATTCCAATGAGGTGGAACTAAAACAAATCACTTAGATACGATTTTGGTTGATTTCCAGTCCAATTTGGTTACGGTTTTAACCAATTTGAAATGAAATTATTTATTTAGAGTTTACTTGTGAAAAAATAGCAAAACAACTCATAAGTTATAAAAGTAATTATATTTAACTATTATATTATCTAATATTATAACAATTTAATGTTTTACTAACAATGAATAAAATAATGGTCAAATTTAAGTATATAAAAATAAATTTACTTATATATTGAACTGTATGCATGCACCACAAACTTTCAAAAATTAGTTATGGTTTATAGGTTTGCTTAGAGCCCCGGTTTCAAATTTCTAATTTTTAAATAATTGGAATCGAATCGTACGATCTCCAGTTCCGGTTTTGGAACTGAACAGAGAAAGGTTTTAGTTTCAATTTTGGATAAACAGTTCCAGTTTCAGAGTACGATTCCAGAAAACACGGTCTGGTCTACTAAAAACTGTATCTCCACATAGATTTTGGTATTGGATACAACTTAGGAGATAGTTGTTGATACGTATTACTAGACATACCTTGTGATGGTTTTTATAGTGATCTTAATTGAATTCTATCTAATAATAAGGGTAAGATGAATAAAATATGTTTCACTTCTGTGACAGAGAACAGTATTCCAGGGATAACTATAAGAATAGTGATTTTGCAAATTTTAAAGAATATGGATGTGATTTCACATTAGAGGCGAAAATCCTCAGTACGCAAAAGATTAAGCTATCAGACCCATCAACACTTGGCGGTCATCATGTGACACTAAATTTATACTTCGGAAGTTCTGATAAACTAACATATCTAATCAGAATTATTTACAAGTCTACCACCCAATTCCGACGCGTTCCTTTAAAGGTACTAAACCACTGATATATTGCTATAATTTTGTTTAGAGATGTTTTGCTGGTAGTTGAATAAGGCCAGTCAATTCTAAGCTGAAGTCAATCATCAATAAAGTTTTTTGGATCGTCTTCTGCCCAATGTGGTACCCCCATTTTTTTGGTTCCCAATGGGTTTTCATTTATAAGATAAGGTTTATCCTGGTGATAGTCGAAACATAAGCTTAGGCTTTGTAATCCATGCAATAAAAGATTATTGGAACATAAAATTCATCCCAGACTATTATGTTCATGCAACTCAGAATTAACATTGCAATCAAAAATTTTAAAAAAAATCGAAGTCAGAAGTATAAATGATAAATTTAGATATGAGACATAGTAAAAGATACTTAAAATCTCCACTCTAAAATGGGTAACTTCAGCTGATAAATTACCAACATAACAATGAACCTAATCGAAACCATAAATTCATGGCACAAGTATGAGGAGATCACCTGAATAAATGATGCGGTGTACCCATTCAGTTGCACGATTTGTTCAGATTCCACAAAGTTTGCAACGAAACCATCAGAATCAGCCCCTCTTCTCCACATGCGGGTTCCTTTGGAGAGGAAATATTTGAACCAACAGGAAGTATAGGACATGTAAACTGAACTAAAGACCTCACACAATATGCCACCAAAAGGCATTTAATGGAATTTCCCGTAAATTAACAAATATTTACAGCAACTAGGTGAAGGTCTAATGTGCAGTAAACAATAAAAAACATCAAGTCAGAGGGGAAGAAGACAGAGGTGGAGGGAAGAGGCTATGGAAACTACAGTTCTCTTAATACCTGTTCTCCTTGTGCATCTTCGCGCAAGAAGTGTAACATCAAGGATATCTTTCCCAACGGCAGCCTGAAAGTTTTGAAAACCTTATGACCAGTTAAGACTCAACTCCATGTCAGCAGATGGCTGATGCAGACTGTAAGTTATAATGAGCCAAATGAAATAAAGTATATAAGGTACATTTCAAAGGATACTGCCTTGCATAATGGGGAGTAAGTATGGGTCAAGCTGCATTAGGCAATAGAATTGAGTTATATAATATCAAAAAGAAATATTTCCTGTGAAAGATTATAAATAACTAATTTAATTCAGTCCAGAAAACCTTGTTATCTATAAGAACTTCCAACATATAGCCGTTCCAAAGAAATCTAGGATCTGCCTGAAGAAAAAATTAATTCCCACATGTCTGAGACATTTAATATTACACACATAGAGACAGCGAAATAAGGTCTAAAATAAAGACAAATGAGGACTAGAAGTTATAGCGAGATCTACATTTTACAAAACAGTCAATTGAACACAAGCATATCTTATGGTGAGATAATATTTACTTGTCTCCAGAGAGGAAGCAACTTTGATTCATCACCCAAATCATGCAACCGCTGAGCACTGCAACAAAACAAAAATTTTTAGCTTAAATTATTTGCCAAAAGCATCAACCCATGTTTCATATAATATCATCAAAAAATTTTAGCGCCCTCTAATCCCGCAAAGAAAATTTGAATATACCAGATATATACTAGTCACAAAATCATGAAAGAAACAACTAGAATTTCCAAACAATATTTGATGAGTGAATAAAATATTTCACACAATTTACGAATCATTCATATTCTGGATAGATAGTTGCAAATGTAATGTTGTCTATCCATTTAAATATTCAATCCCATTATATACTTTTAGACATGTATAAGTTCCCGTTCATGATATCCTTTTGCTTTGGTAATCAATGTAGTCTAGGCTTTTCATCCAAGCATTCATAAATAGACATGTGTCATCGGTTGCAACTTTTGTGCATATGTTTGGCTATGTAACAATGATGAGAAAATTGCTCACAGGAACGTGGGGGACACACATTTACGATGTAATACCTCAATGTTATATTCACATCATAGGAAAAATATAGACCGTTAGTCCTCTCTGCGACATTTAGCAAGTGAGAAAACTCGCTCTCCATCTTTTTCTGGATAAGAAGAGGTTCAGTAACGGAAACAACCTACTTAGTTACAAACATTAAATGAGAAGAACTTGGGTAGTTATAAACCTGTTCTTCCGGAGAATTCTTGAGAGAATGATCACAAGGAAAAACCTTCATCGCTTTAATTTTAAAGATAGGGTAACCCAAATAAGATCCAACACATTCACGTTCAGTAATCACGAACAAATATGACCCTGAAAAAAAGTAACATATATTACCACTGAGATTATGGAAACAAATATCAATGTTTTGGAATAGCTATATTGTTGTTTACAAAAAATCTGATGTGTGGCCGTCACACGAAAAGGAGAAGCATTTCACATGTATTTCTCCACAACTTGTAACTGCTGATTTACTTAAGTTCTATTCAGTTCCCATCTAATCCTCAAAATTAATATTCTATACTAGGATCTGGTTCTTTCTAATTAAATTATGATGAAGATATCCTAAGCACACAGACATAGTTGAGATTTTGAAAACAATCTGCAATTGAATTAATATGGAAAAATATCTCAAACCAACTGGCATTAATTAATACATCACATTTGTTTATTTCTTTGAACAAACAATTGTTTCCCAAGTTCAAATAATACACGGAACAGATTCAGGCTTGTTTATGGCATCAAGCAGACACTAGAGATAAGATGCCTCTTCCATTGCTTGATGGAGAGTTTTGAATTTTACACACAGGGTTTTCTATGAAGCGAGGCAAGGTTATAAAAGGACACTTGAATGCATAAAAGTAGGAGCATTGAGCATAAAAGGAGGAGCTTGAGAATCAAATCAGCAGGAAGAATAATGGTCAGCAACAACTTCCCTCAAATCCCTTACACCTCCTGGCTCTTAATTCACAAACTTAAGGTGCTACCATCGACCAGTAATTAGCCTCCACTTTCATCCTCAATTCTGAATTAGTTCCTTTTTTCCTTCGAGCTTATGCCATTCTCAGCATGTCCTAGCACCAATGGTCGTAATGACTAAAATAGAGGCTAAACGAAATTTCCAATCGGTGCCTTTCCAGCTCACTAGATTTACTACATCAATAGAAAGCATGTAGATGAAATATATCCACATGAGTATAAATGATCACTTAATAGCCTTGAAACCCTCCTAGAACAAAACCAACAAGGCAAAAATCATATGATAAGTAAATAGAGTCACCTAACCAAGCAATGGGTTTTTAAACCAACATGAGAGAGAGAAAATACCCTGCAATCTTAATCTAATAAAATTCTCACACTTCTAAGTACCTAACACAAGTTTTCAGCATAATTCCTGCAACAAAATGTGAGAGCCGAAAGGAACAAAGACCATCATATAGAATATCTATGAAGCATGGCTCATGGCACCATACAGGGAAACAAAACATTTGAATATCCATCAATCTAGACAATACAAGAGATCAGAGGATCCTGAATACCCACAAAACCATTCATTGCACAAAATTAGTAAAGCTAAAAACTTGCCAGCCACCAGCTTGAGCATCCCAATCACTCCAAAGATGGTTCGAATTTGAGGAACACGAAGCGAGCTGCACAGAGGAATTTCATCTGAATAACAAACCATAGGAAAATAAAAATCAGCGTGCAACAGAAAACAACAAAGGAAAACAATGTTGAAGAAAATCAACAGATTACCGATAACATTCATGGAGCCGTCAACGCAACTGATTGCCAAAAGGGAGGCTGAAGATCCATCAGTAGGCTCGATCACGTATTGATCCGGGAATTCCCACAGCCGCATTCTTTTGTACAGCTTCTGTGCTGGATCAGCCTTCTCCATCATTATCAGTATTCACACTGAAAACCCAGTTTAGCAAAAATTCAATTCGAGTCGATCTCCTATCATAAAACAAATTGTGGAAGAATTTAATAGAAACCATTAAACGAACGAAATTCGAGGATTCAAGAGGAGGGGCTTGCCTAATACCGAGGGAGGCACGCAGAAGGGAATTTGAAGGAATAGAGAAGCATGGAATTAGATGGAGAATGAGTCAAATGAAAATTGAAATGGCGGAATGAAAACTGAATTAACAGAAATGCCGCACTCTTTGCTGGTATTGCAGTTCTTGTAATGTATTCTTACGGGGAATTTAGGAAAAAGGGAGCGAGAGTTCTTTTATTTTTTTTTCCCGTAACCAATCACGTTTTAGTCATTAAATTATCTAATAATCACCGATTATATTTTTAAAAACCCAATTAGTAACTTTTTGTTTTAGTCATTAAATTATCTAATAATCACCGATTATATTTTTAAAAACCCAATTAGTAACTTAAAAATATCGACAAATTTAAAAAATTAAAAAAATGACAAACGCTACACGACTTTTAAAAAACGTAAGACCTCCTCCCTACCATCTCGACGAAACAAACATAGCACAGCGCGCGTATTCTTCTTCGACGCACGAACGGCTCTTCAGTTTTCTTTCCCTTCACCCGACGAAACCTATCAAAAACAAAAACATCATCGTCGATTGTCATTGTTTGAGTTGCAAAATGGTGAAACGCAAAGCAATCGAAGCAGTGGAGATGGAACTACAAGAACGAACTTTCGGCAATAACCGCGTGGTACGTACCCTCCTCGGCACTTAACCTGAATGATTTCGGCAATAAACGCAAAGTTTATGTTATTGTTATTGCTTTCTACATTTCATGTTTTCGAGTTATGTTATTAAATGATTTGAGTGTTTGGGTCGCGATTAGTGAGTGTCCAGTATGTGCATGTTGGTGGTGAATCTGTGAACGAAAATGGGTCGCGAATAGGTAGACGGCGTGGGTCGCGAATAGGTAGACTGATGTGTGGGTCGCGATAATATGTATAGAAACGTGTGGGTCGCGAATTTGTATATCGTTGTGGGTCGCGAATAATTTTTTACTGTCGCGACCCATGTTTTGTCTTGCTAATTTTCTTTTCTGTTAAACTGTCTTGTAGATTTTTTGTCCAACAAAACTCCAGAAAGGGCAAGTTTTTGACTGCAAATTAACATTGGGATCACCATTCCATGAAGTTTGTCAAAGAATTCTCGAATTTTTGAATGAACGTGAGCTTCAAATTTCTGTTAAACTGTCTTGTAGATTTTTTGTCCAACAAAACTTCAGAAAGGGCAAGTTTTTGACTGCAAATTAACATTGGGATCACCATTCCATGAAGTTTGTCAAAGAATTCTCGAATTTTTGAATGACGTGAGCTTCGGCATTTTCGTGGGATGAGTACGGTAACATTGGTTGATTTGAGGGCCCGTATTGATGAATATCAAGAAGAGGCTGGAGTTGATGAGGTTGACCAGGAGAAAATTAAGCTGGCTAGCTTATACTTTGCCTCCGCAGTGTTGGGTCCTCGGAGGAAAAGGAAGAAGGAAGTGGTTGACTCACATTGGATGAGGCTGGGATATGATATCAATAGTTTTAATACCTACCCATGGGGTAGGTTGGCCTACGAGGAAGTTCTATTTGGTCTTCGAAAAGACCTCCGGATTTGAAGAGAAGAGTTTACAACTTTAGCGAAGAAGAGGAAGCGGGATCCAAAGTTCAGCGGATTTGGAAGCCTCCACCTCAGTGGCTTTGTTCAGCCATTGCAGGTATATTTTATTTACATGTTTGTATAGATTAATTTTTTAAATTTGATATGTTTCATTTAAAATAACATGTGGTTTATTCTTTTTTTTTTGTAAGATATTGGCCTACGAAATTTATAATGGTGTTGCTGAGGCTTTTGCAACTTGGTGGATGATATCAATAGTTTTAATACCTACCCATGGGGTAGGTTGGCCTACGAGGAAGTTCTATTTGGTCTTCGAAAAGACCTCCGAGCTAGATTTGAAGAGTTTACAACTTTAGCGAAGAAGAGGAAGCGGGATCCAAAGTTCAGCGGATTTGGAAGCCTCCACCTCAGTGGCTTTGTTCAGCCATTGCAGGTATATTTTATTTACATGTTTGTATAGATTAATTTTTTAAATTTGATATGTTTCATTTAAAATAACATGTGGTTTATTCTTTTTTTTTTTGTAAGATATTGGCCTACGAAATTTATAATGGTGTTGCTGAGGCTTTTGCAACTCGTAGAGAGGATGCAGATGTCTCACTGCCCCGAATGTGCCACTGGGTGACGAGGAAATGGCATAAGAACCATGCCCCTTCGCACAGTGATGTCGTTGCTACATTCAGTAGTAGCCCATGCGAGGTAAGTATGCATATGAAATTCAAATGATCAGAAATGTGTATTTGCTTATGTTTTTGTGTTAAATTAATGTAGGACGCGTATGGATGCTTATTCCGACTGATGCGGAGTTGTTGTCTGCGCATTATATCTCTGGTGATTTCGTTGTTTCGAATGAATGAGCAGTGACACGACGCATGTCGGAGTTGATGAGTCGGGGACTAAAGGTAGTGTGCAGCCAACGGTGCCTCAGTCCATCCCATGACGGTCCATCCCATGACTGTAACGCCCCAAAATCCCTAGGACCATATTTATGCATTTCATAAATCATATGGGCCATTTCGGCAATTTTAAATATCATGTATCTGCTGAATTGTTGATATCAGCAGGTAAGTTGCGCTGCGGCTGGTTCCAGCAGGTGACTCCAAGTAGCGATGCACGAGCTGATTTTAAATCGATTGGAAAATGTTTTAAGGAGGTGAAATGATTTCTTTAAGAGAAGGTTTGGTGTTTTACAAATTAAAATGATATGAAGGGAATTTACTAAATTTTGAAAGTGTGTCATACTTGATTTCTCAAGTAGCTTGCCACTAATCTCTTTCATATAAAAACCTGTTTTCAAAGTAAGATTTTCATCATTTGCAAAGAAAAGTTTAAAGTGTTCTTCAAAGGAATTTAAGAAAAGTTCGTGCGTTGCTCAAAGGGAGGATTTCTGCATGAATTTGCTGTTGTTGCAAAGTTTCAAATAAGGCATGTAAAAGCTGATCTTTTTCTACACCATTTGAAGCATATATTGTGTTTTAATGGATCTGCTTGCCTGTATATTATTGATATATTGAAAGTTCATGTTTGAAATGATTTAGACATGATAAGGAAGGAACGATGGGTTCGAAAATGATGTTTTGATGTTTATAATGCTTCCAGTATGTTTTCAGTAAAGTTCATGTAAGTTTATATATACTTATTGATATATTGAAAGTTCATGTTTGAAATGATTTAGACATGATAAGGAAGGAACGATGGGTTCGAAAATGATGTTTTGATGTTTATAATGCTTCCAGTATGTTTTCAGAAAGTTCATGAAGTTTTATATATACTGAGGATTCGAATTCATTTCCAGAAAATGTTATGAAAGTTCTTCTTGCAGTAGCTGTAATATTAGAATTTGATAACTGTGTAATTGGTAGTTGCTGGTTGAATCATTGGTATGGTTTGAAAGGCAACAGCTGATGGCATCGTTGTTATTTTGATATTACAGATGAAGAGTTACGTATGCAGCAGCTGTATCTACTTGTTAAGATTCAGCAGCTGTATGGTTTTAAGCGTTTACGAATGTTCTTCCTGTA
>KV011159.1:26476-72985 GCA_001598015.1 Dorcoceras hygrometricum | reverse complement strand
AAACAATGTTTACTCTCAACAGAGACCAGCTTTTCCTTTCGATAAAACCAGAAGCAACCATCAGACGTTGCATTTCTCTTCACGCCTCAAAACGACGTCGCATCAACTAATTAAAATGACGCGGCAGCGTGCCAACGGCTGATGACAGATTCTCTCAAATGACCAACTGCTGAACGCGAAGAATCCAGATTATGTAAAGAATCACGTCATCTTTTCTGCCAACAGCTGGTTTCACTAAATAACCCAAAGATGACGTATGGGATACGTCACCATCACTGCCAGCAGCTGCCACAAGCGTTACAATCAACACGCTGCGTTTCAATTTATCAAAACGAAGTCGCCTCACCATCAGCGACTGGTCGCACGAAATAATTTAAACGACGTCGTAATGAATACGTCATACTCTCTATTATCAGCTGATCAACACCACTTCATTCAAAACGCTGCGTTTTAACCTCCATAAAACGACGTCGCTTCTCACCAGCGATTGGTTCCTCACACCAACAGCTGGTCACCCAGTCGCAAGCAGATCCCTCACAACACAACTACTGATCAACGCAACGACTGGTTTTCCGCTGCGACTGGTTTTTCTCTACGACTGGTTTTCTCAAAATAACCGTGTATCACTCCTGTATCATCAACAACTGGTCGTCTTCTACCAGCTTTCATAAAAACACCAGGATATCAGATTCCTACCGAAATTCACCAATTCAACTTCGAATTTCAACCCGATTTCATTCGAAAGAATTTCAACTTGAAATGCAACATTTCCAGATGAAATCCAAATCATCAACCAAACTTCATCAAAAGCTAAATTCTGAAAATTTGAAATCATTAAGTCTAATAGCATAATCCCGGGCATTAATTTCTCCCCCTCTAACACATGAGTTCGTCCTCGAACTCACAAACAGTTTTTACCAATATTCCGTACACATATGAATATTGAAATAGCAGAGACTAAATGAGAACTCACCTCATTGGAAAGATAGGGAAAGCGTTGTCTCATGTCATCTTCCACCTCCCAGGTGGATTTTTCAACTCCATGTCGATTCCATTGAATCTTTACCAATGGAATGGTTTTCGTTCGGAGTTGCTTTTCTTTTCAGTCCAGTATCTGAATTGGTTGTTCAAAGTAACTGAGAGTTTCATCAAGTTTAGCTTCATCAGCAGGAATAACATGAGATGTATCAGGCAGATATTTCCTTAGCATCGATACATGAAAGACATCATGTATACCCAAAAGAGACGGAGGTAATGCAAGTCGATAAGCAAGATCGCCTATCTTCTCGAGAATTTCATAAGGACCAATAAATCTTGGAGACAATTTTCCTCGTTTTCCAAATCAAATTGTACCCCTGAAGGGAGAAATTTTCAAGAATACTCTGTCCCCTGTTTCAAAGCACAACGGTCGACGTCTGAAATTCGCATATCTAGTCTGTCTATGTTGCGCTGTTCTCATTTTTTGTTGAATTACCTTCATCTTCTCAGTAATTTCTCTGATCATATCTGGTCCCAATTCAGGTACCTCTAACACATCATCTCAATACAATGGTGAACGACATTTTCTTCCATACAGTGCCTCAAATGGAGCCATCTCAATACTCGCCTGATAACTGTTGTTATACGAAAATTCCACAAGCGGTAATGAATCTTTCCAGGTAATACCAAAATCCAGTACTACAGCTCTAAGCATGTCCTCAAGAGTCTGAATAGTTCGTTCTGATTGCCCATCGGTTTGAGGATGATAAGCGGTACTTAAATGTAATTTCGTACCTAGAGCTTGTTGCAAACTACTCCAAAAGTGTGAAGTGAATCTCGGATCTCGATCCGATACAATCGATTTTGGCACACCATGAAGTCTTACCACTTCTCGAACATAGAGATCCGCCATTTGATCATGTCCATAGGTCATTCGATAAGGAATAAAGCAAGCAAATTTCGTTAACCTATCGATAATTACCCAAATAGCATCACATCCTCGGGATGATCGTGGCAATTTCGTCACAAAATCCATAGAAATGTGATCTCATTTCCATTCATGAACTGATAAATTTTGTAATAAACTAGCAGGTTTCTTCCTTTCAACCTTCACCTGTTGGCAATTCAAGCATTTGGAAACAAAATCAGTCACCTCCGACTTCATTTGCTTCCACCAGTATTGCTTTCTCAAATCATTGTACATTTTTCTACCTCCAGGATGTACACTGAATCTACTTCTATGCGCTTCGTCAATATCTGTTGCTTCAACTCTGTTACATCTGGAACCACAAGTCTGTTATTCACATACAATACCTCATCAGTGCTTACCCGATACTCAGATTTATGTCCAGATTTAACCATTTCAATCGACTTCTGGATATTCGGATCTCTATTTTGGGCTTCTTTGATACGGATCAATAATTCAGGTTCCGCATGGATAGCACAAATTCTCATAGGTTTCGTATCTGTCTCAAATAAATATCCAGATATACAACAATCCTCTATTAAACTAGATACACCCACAGTAGTTAAGGATAAAGCACAAACCTTTCTACTAAGGACATCTGCTGCCGCATTCGATTTTCCTGGATAGTGTTTGATTTCGCAATTGAAATCTTTCAATAAATCCAGCCATCTTCGTTGTATCATATTCAATTCAGACTGTGAAAATAGATATTTCAGACTTTTGTGATCCGAAAAGATTTCAAATTTCTCGCCGTAAAGATAATGTCGCCATATTTTTAGCGCAAAACGATGGCTGCCAATTCAAGATCATGAATTGGATATCGGATCTCATGTGTCTTCAATTGTCTTGATGAATATGCAATAACATGTCCTCGCTGCATCAAAACACATCCCAATCCTTGGTTAGAACCACCAGTACCCGAAGGAATGGTCAACACTGGTGCTGTTGTCAACCTCTTTTTCAACTCAAGAAAACTGGCTTCACAAGCTTCAGACCAAATGAAAGGTGCATTATTCTGTGTCAGTTGAGTAATAGGCTTCTCAATACTCGAGAAATCTTGGATAAACCGTTGGTAATACCCTGCTAGGCCAATAAAACTTCGAATTTCTGGCACAGATGTCGGTCTAGGCCAATTAATCACTGCTTCTATTTTGCTCGGATCGACTGAAATACCATCTCCTGAAATAATATGTCCAAGGAATACCACTTTCCGCAACCAAAAATCGCATTTCGACAACTTGGCATACATATTCTCATCTCGTAAAGTCTTCAAAACTATTCTAAGATGATTATCTGGCACAGATGTCGGTCTAGGCCAATTAATCACTGCTTCTATTTTGCTCGGATCGACTGAAATACCATCTCCTGAAATAATATGTCCAAGGAATACCACTTTCCGCAACCAAAAATCGCATTTCGACAACTTGGCATACATATTCTCATCTCGTAAAGTCTTCAAAACTATTCTAAGATGATTAGCGTGATCGCACAGATTCTTCGAATAAATCAGAATATCATCGATAAAGATAATCACAAAGTCATCAAGATATTTCTGGAAGACTTTATTCATCAAACTCATAAATACTGCTGGGGCATTGGTCAACCCAAAAGGCATAACCATAAATTCATAATGACCATACCTCGTTCGAAAAGCAGTCTTAGATATATCCTCATCTCGTACTCTCAATTGATGATAGCCGGATCTCAAATCAATTTTTGAATATACTGACGATCCCTGCAACTGATCAAATATATCATCTATACGAGGTAAAGGATATCGATTCTTTATCGTTTCTTTGTTTAGTTGCCGGTAGTCAAAACATAACCTCATCGACCCGTCTTTCTTTCGTACAAATAATACTGGAGCGTCCCAAGGGGAAACACTCGGTCTAATGTATCCTTTGGCAAGAAGATCCTCAAGCTGTTCTTTCAAATCTTTTAATTCAATTGGTGCCATACGATAAGGTGCTTTCGATGTCGGTTGTGTACCTGGCATCAATTCAATACTGAAGTATACCTCTCGAAATGGAGGCAATCCTGGGATCTCATCAGGAAAGACATCAGCAAATTCACAAACTACTGGTATATCAACCAGTTTCGGGCTAGTCTTCATCACATCTACTGCATAAATCAGGAATCCTTCGGCTCCATTTTGCAATAGATTTGTCATGGAAAGAACAGAAATTTAAGGAATTCTGGCGCGTGATCCCTTACCGTAAAATTTCCACTCATTAGTTTCCTCAGGTCTGATTCGAACCACTTTCTGAAAACAATCTACTGTTGTCCTGTACTTGGTTAACGTGTCTATACCGATGATACAATCAAAATCAGACAACCCAAGTACAATACAGTCAATCTCAATCTCATGACCCTCAAACTGTAGTATACAATTTCTAACAGTTTTTATCGATAAAATACCCCTCCCCAGAGGTTAAGAAACCGATACTATCTCGGTCAAGGGTTCAACAGGCAACGCATGCGATACAACAAAGTTCTCGGATATAAACGTATGTGAATCACTAGTATCAATTCAAACATAAGCATGATAATTACAAAGATAGCAATTACCTGCAATAACATCATCAGGGGCTGCTTATACTTGCTCCTTAGTCAATGCAAACACTCGCTTGTTGCCTAGGAGGTTGGCTCACTGTCTGGCTTCCTCCCTGTCTACCCTGATGCTGAATCTGAGGCTGAAACGAATGCACAGAAGACGCTTGCCTTTCTAGCAGTGGCATTGATCGTAATGCTCCAGTATTCTGTGAACTCCAGAATCACGTTGAGGACACATTCTCGCAAAATGTCCAGGTTGATTGCAGATACGGCAAAGGCCAAACACTCCTATACACTGTTCGGTGATGTGACGACCTCCACATTTGGTACAATAATCACCAGATTTCCGTCCAGCTCTCTGTTGTCTAGATTCACTCGAACTAGAAGAGCTACTAGTACCTGATCGCTTGAACTGTTTTCCCTTTCCTTTAAAGAAATATTTCTTTCTACTACTGCTGCTTCCAGCATCAAATCGAGGGGGTGGTGGAATCATTGGTTTCTCTTGTGGTGATCTTGCTGGAAATGGCACAACCTGTGCTCCTCGTTGCCTTATCAATCCGGCTTCCGCTCCTTTTGCCCGATTCAATGCATCAGCAAAAGTATTCGGTCGCCCTGTATTCACCAAGGTGAACACATCGGGATTCAAGCCATTAATAAACTTATCGGCTTGAGCTTCATCACTAATAGCAACGTGTGGAGAACATTTGATTAAACTTGTGAACTTGACAACATATTCTTCGATATTTAGCTGCCCTTGTCGCAAATTTGCAAATTCTGCTCCCTTGTCCTTCCGATATGAAACTGGAAAGAACCGTTGATAAAAATCAGTTTTGAATACAGCCCAAGTAATCACCGTACCCTGATTTTCAAAAGCTTTCTTCGTTGCTACCCACCAGCTCTTACCAAGACCATGCAGCTGGTGTATTATCAATTTCACACGACGATCATCGGTATAATCCAACGCTTCAAATAACTGTTCTATATCTTCCACCCAGTTCTCACAATCTGTTGCATTTTCTGTTCCTGTCAATGTTGGCGGTTTAAAGGATTGAAATCGTTTCAACAGTGTTTCCATCGGAGTTGCAGTTGCATTTCAACGCATCAGTCGAAGTACTACCCTGCTCTGTTCGTGGAACTGTTCCTGTCTGTCGAGTAGTTGTTCGTCGAGGAGGCATATCTAGTAATCAAACGGATTTGTTCATAATTCCTTATCATATCGATAACAAATCTCAGTCCCTCCTCTGATTAGCACACATGAAACTGCTTTTCAAGAGATCGAGTTCTGATTCATACTTCATTCAATACATGCTACTATTCAATTCAAAGAGCATGTAATTCTAAAGTCTGTCTGGCATACTCTTACCATTTAATAACACAATCTTGCGATATAAATTCAAAACAGTAAGACATATATCATGCAAGCATGAAATCAATTTAATAAATCATTCAAGAAGACTCGTTCTACCCCGCTCATCTAACTCAATACAAGAACTTAGTGATGCTCTGATACTACCTGTTGTGAGACTCTCTTCCCACAATTATTCTAATCTCATCTTATGGCGACTAATTAAACCAATGAGTTTACTAAGTCGAATCTGGTTTTATGCGTACATTTTTTTTTTAAAACTTGTTTCTCTCATATTCTTGATTAACTCTTAATATGCAACGGTGAGCTAAGGAAACTCGAATTATGTCGTAAAGGCTGTTTATTTATAAACAGGGCATCATTGTACAATGATTTACACACTATAAGTTCACGGCCATAAATCCTGACCAGTTGTATTACAAAACCAGATACAACAAAGACTAGCAATACTTGTCCAAGAAGCTAAACTAACAGCAGGTTCCTAGTCTTTTCGTTTGTCGCACTTCTTCTAGGTTCTTGCTACCCCTGTCCCACCAATTCAGCTCTTTCCTCCTGTTGTCATGCACACATATAAAACAAAACAACAGCCGAAACACTCCGGTGAGAAACAATCTCAGTACAATCGACAGGTTCATGCGATAACATAAAGAAGTTCATAACAAAAATATTAACTCAAAATAAACTGAACATATCCCTTCTCTTCAACTAATAATTAATTCCATTTCACATCAATGCCATCAAGATTCGTATCCGATCTTGACATGGATATCCCTAATAATTAATTCCATTTCACATCAATGCCATCAAGATTCGTATCCGATCTTGACATGGATATCCATCTAACGAAATCAACTCAGACTTCGAAAATAAGATCACCTCAGACCTTGGCATTAAAATCAATTCATTTTCTCTTCGTATCATCATATTCATATCGAAATAAAAGATCCACTACCTGTGATGGATCACACAGATAATCTCAAGGTCTAAATCAAGAACAGTAACTATCAAGTATGTGGTCTGGCGGGATACCTCAAGAAATATCATTCTCGAGTACTCTAATCCCTGATTCTCAATGTCAAATTATACCTTCGTTTATCTCTGTTTTGGAACTGCTTCAATTACCACTTCTAACTCCTTATCACAAGAATTCCAGAGAAATTCACAGAATCGAATTCTGATGTCTGTAGCAAAAGTTACAAGGATTCGAATTCAATCTAATTTATAGGAGAAGATCTCTGTTTTCTGCAGAGTTCCCCATGCAATCCCGATGAATTCCACGTGTCGTGCTGAGTATTTATCTACCAAAATAAGATATGCACACACCGTTTGAACACATTCCTTTATCCATACATATCGCTAACCAGATTCCTCTACTATTGTTTAAACTCCACCAGTTGCTGTTCTAGATAAGCAGACGTTGCTACAGTAGGTATCTTACGACAGAAACCAATGTTTACTCTCAACAGATACCAGCTTTTACTTTCGATAAAACCAGCAGCAACCATCAGACGTTTCATTTCTCTTCACGCCTCAAAACGACGTCGCATCAACTAATTAAAACGACGCCGCAGCGTGCCAACGACTGATGACAGATTCTCTCAAAATGACCAACTGCTGAACGCGAACAATTCAGATGACATAAATAATCACGTCATCTTTTCTGCCAACAGCTGGTTTCACTAAATAACCCAACGATGACGTATGGGATACGTCACCATCGCTGCCAGCAGCTGCCACAAGCGTTACAATCAACACGCTGCGTTTCAACTTATCAAAACGACGTCGCCTCACCATCAGCGACTGGTCGCGCGAAATAATTTAAACGACGTCGTAATGAATACGTCATAATCTCTATTATCAGCTGATCAACACCACTTCATTCAAAACGCTGCGTTTTAACCTCCATAAAACGACGTCGCTTCTCACCAGCGACTGGTTCCTCACACCAACAGCTGGTCACCCAGTCGCAAGCAGATCCCTCACAACGCAACTACTTATCAACGCAACGACTGGTTTTTCCACTGCGACTGGTTTTTCTCTACGACTGGTTTTCTCAAAATAACCGTGTATCAGTCCTGTATCATCAACAACTGGTCGTCTTCTACCAGCTTTCATCAAAACTCCAAGAGCAGATTCCTACCAAAATTCACCAATTCAACTTTGAATTTCAACCCGATTTCATTTGAAATAATTTCAACTTGAAATGCAATATTTCCAGATGAAATCCGAATCATCAACCAAACTTCATCAAAAGCTAAAGTCTGAAAATTCGAAATCATCAAGTCTAATATCACAATCCCGGGCATTACACGATCCGTGGTTGCCAAGCACAGATCTAGGTCCAATCCTAGGTGATTTGCAATATGCAAATGCAATCCTATTATATAAGCTTCCAGTTTTACAAGTCTTTGGTCTTCAATATCTTTGGTCATCATCTCCACCATCTTCAAAATTATCCTCCCACTAAGTCTAATATTTACATTTAAATAATGATGACAAATAGGGATACATTTTAAAGGGGTGGGAACGGGCCATAATCAGGCCCACTTTGAAATGAATTCAACAATATTACAACCAAAAATTGTAAAACCTAGCATACACCTAACACATTGGGCATGACTCTCGATCATCCCAAACATTATCTATACAATTAATTCAATTAATTGACATAAATAAAATAATAAAATCGAATTTGATTTTATCCAACAAAATCATATTTTAAATATAAAATCATATTTTATAATTATATTCTTATTTTGTTATTTTAAATTGGGCTTAAAACAATTTTAGGTCCAATATCTCAAAATTTCAAATATTAATTTTGGTCCAACCAAAAATGCCCAATAGCAAGTATTGGCCCAAAAATCCCTCGGGCCGCCCGGGACAGGCCCGACTGCGAGGTACTCTGCCTCAGCTGTGGACGTTGCGATTGATGTCTGTTTCTTGCTAAACCACGAAATCAGTCTATCACCCAAGAACTGGCATGTTCCACTAGTGCTACATCGATCAATCTTGCAATATGCGTAATCTGCATCACTATAACCAATCAAATTGTTCAGTCTTTGGATACCAAAGACCCACGTTCTGTGTGCCCTTTAAATATTTTAAAATATGCTTAACAGCCATGTAGTGAGACTATTTTGGATCATCTTGGAACCTCGCACACATACAGACAGCGAACATAATGTCCGATCTGCTAGCAGTAAGGTACAAGAGAGAACCAATCATCCCATGATACATGGTTACCTCAATGGCAGTTCCAGCTTCATCCTTGTCCAGCTTGATGGAGGCACTCATTGGAGTAGTTGTTGATGAACATTTTTCCATCTCGAACTTCTTGAGAAGTTCTTTGGTATACTTTGCTTGATTGATGAAAATTCCATATTCAAGCTGCTTCACTTGTAAGCGTAGGAAAATGTCAGCTCCCCCATCATGCTCATCTCGAACTTGTTCTGCATAAGATTGGAAAATTTATCACAAAGCTTAGGATTATTCGAGCCAAAGATAATGTCATCAACATAAATCTGTACTCACAATACATGACCATTTTTAAAAAATTTAAGCAATGTCTTATCTACAGAACCGATCACAAAATAATGATCAATTCTAAACTTGGACAAAGTATCATACCAAGCTCTAGGAGCTTGCTTCAGACCATACAGAGCTTTATCAAGCTTATAAACAAAGTCTGGTCTGGTATGATCTACGAAGCCAGGAGGTCGTGTAACATACACTTCCTCATTCAGGATGCCGTTTAAGAATGCACTTTTAACATCCATTTAATAGACTTTAAAATTCTTAAATGTATCATAGGCTAGAAAAATTAGAATGACTTCTAGTCTTGCTACAGGTGCGAAGGATTCCTCAAAATCTATGCATTCTTAATGTCTATAGCCATGTGCTACTAATCTAGCCTTTTTTATAACTACGTTACCATTTTCATCAAGTTTATTCCTAAAGACCCATTTAATGCCTATAATGTTCTGGTTAGTAGGTCTAGGGACTAAGTGTCATACTCTGCTACGTTCAAATTGAGTTCTTATTGCATTGCTTCTATCCAGCTTGGGTCAACTAAGGCTTCGTCTATCTTCTTAGGCTCTATATGCGAGATGAATACAGAATTAAAGTACTCATCTATCATCTGGCCTCGTGTCCTAAGAGGTGCAATAGGGTTACCGATGACCAGCTCGGGTGGATGATTCCTATTCCATTGGAAACCTGGCCTATATGAGGTTGATGCTTCATTCTGAGAGTTGATGCATTCATCATGTTCCCCCTGCATGCCTGCTGGATCTACTGGAATACCACTTGTTGAATTTGGATCATCAACTTGCGCATGTTCTCCACCAGCTGGAACACGATCTAGATCAGCTTGCGCATGATCTGGATCAATGTTGCTTGAGTTGGCACACAAACCTGGCACACCTGTTACTAGCTGGTCCTGTACTGGGTCACAGTTATTCAAATCAATGACTTCAATGTTACCTGGGACACCAGCTTTCGCAACATCTCGTGTGAGACCTGGAATTGTATAAGATTAATTTGGTTGGAATTTTTAGAGATTTATGGTGGTTTAGATCTCTGTTTGTAAGTTTGGTTGGCATTGTCGGGTCAGATTTCGCATTTTAAGCAATTTTGGGAGTTTTCGTATTTTTGAGATTTTTGGGTGAAAGCTGGTTGAATAGTGAAAACCATTCGCAACGTGTTTTGGTAACGCAGGATTATGAAACGCCGTCGTTTGGAGAGATCTGGTAGCGCTTGTAATATCAGCTGTTGCCTTAGCGTGAATTTGTATTGGGTTGGATACGGTGTCGTTTGAATAAGTTGGAGCGACGTCGTTTTGGTGTAGCGCTAGTGTGAGATCTGGTCGCGTGTGTGTGCCTGCTGGTTGTTCAGCCGAAGCAGATGTCAACGTGGGTCGACATCCCTGTAGCGCGAGGAGGAAACATCGTCGTTTGGCTAGCGCTAAGGAACAAGTCGATGCGCATATTCGATTTCCAGACGTCAATGCTGGTCAAATCTTCTGTAGCTTGCAGCTGGTTTTGAGAGAGAGTTAGCGACCAGATTTGAAGACGTCCTGTGCGACGCCGTTTTAATTAGTTGCAACGCTGCGTTTTGGATGTCGCGACTGGTACCAGCTTTTGGAAGGATTTCACGCGAGAGAAACCAGCCGATGGTTTTAGGCGACCAGCTGGTGGCAGATTTGATGACGTAAGCGGTGCTACGTCGTTTTGTTAAGTCGCTGCGACATCGTTTTGATTAGTGTGGTTTGAGAATTTAGCAGTTGGTTCTTTGCATCTGCTGGTTTGTTGGTACCTGCTGGTTATGTCGGTGGACTTTTAAAACATATTTCAGCAGCTACGGGATTTATATATAGGAAGACTTGGTCTTCGATTGAGACATCAGATCCCATACTTAGAATATTTTCCCCGACATTCGTTCTTTGTTTCTCGAACCCTAGAGCACTGTTCACCGTAGCTTTTCTTCGGAAATTCTTGTCGTTCTCGGTGGTTGTTTTGCTTGTTCGAGGTAGCGTTGGACTCCTCTCGAGAAGTTCTTCCATCTTATACCATTCTTGGAGGCTATTGTTGGCTAGAGCGAGATCGCGAAGTTACTGTCTTGGCCGTGTGTTCGCTGTGGGCAGGTAGCTTCGAATTGTTGTAAGATCTTAGCTTTAGTAAGTTGATTTAAGCTCCCTGTTAAGTGGTATTGATGGGATTGATCGCTGGTTGAGTTGTAACTCCCGGCATTACCTTCTGTGTATTTGAGTCCCGATGATTTATGCCCCTGTATGCTTTGACAGGTTGTTGTTCAGCTTTCTCGGGACCTTTGATTGTGGTAATTGTGCTAGGAATTAAGGTACGGATTGGAGCTTGTAATACAGTGATGTTATGGCTTGGATAATTTGTGAGATGGCTATTGCTGGCTGCTGTGTTGTGAGATATGGTGTATACGTGCTGATGCTGTGGTAATTGTGCTAGGAATTAAGGTACGGATTGGAGCTTGTAATACAGTGATGTTATGGCTTGGATAATTTGTGAGATGGCTATTGCTGGCTGCTGTGTTGTGAGATATGGTGTATACGTGCTGATGCTATTATTGTTTCGCATATGTTTATATGCTTGTTATTACAGCATGTTGCATACACGCATTTGCATCTCCGTTCAGCTTTTGCAGCCATTGCTTCGTTGTTGTTGTTCTGTTTGCTTACCAGGATGCGAGGGCGAGCGGTGATTCCGCACTCTCATTTCCCCTATGCGCCGAGTGTCTAGCTACCACAGTTCATAGGTGGGGTTGTTGATGCATCTGGTAAGGGCGGGAGAGTAGGGGTGAGTGGGTAGCACCCACATGTCCTACACTCACCGTGGCCACATATTTTGTTGCAGATCCCGTTGAGCTGTTGTTTCTTTCCTCATGCATAGCATCTGCATTTTATTCATGCTGTTTACTGCTGTTTATAGTTGCTCTCCGTACTGGGGTTTGACCCCATGTCCCTCTGGGGCTTGGTTGTTTGTTGTGTTGTTTTCAGGAAACCCAAGTTTTACAGCTGGTCGTGGTTTTAGTCCAGCTGGTGGTGCCCCAGGAGGTGGTTAGAGTATCCCAGTGGCGTATAGCATATTTATATGTATCGGTCCAGTTAGCCGGGGAGATGCCCTGTGCTTCGTTGGTGTATTTGACTGTTTGAGTCTGATACTTGTTTTATGCTATACTGTTATTGTTGTGGTGATTTTCGTAAATTGGGATTCTATTTTGAGTATCGTATTATTTTAAATTATATTGTTTTAAATCTTCAGGCCAAAAGCGAAAATTTTACCCGCTTTTTGATAGCTTCCGCATGTGTTTTGGTGTTTTTACTCTGTTTAGAGCACGAGGCCTGACATCTCGAATATCAACATTTGTAATTGGTGAGTCCAGTGCATGCTGGTCTCCAGCTTGAAATATGTTCTGTGCCTCGTCGTCACTTGATTCATCCATATTAGTTGACTCCAGACGAGAACACAACTCATTTAGCTTTGCAGTTGATGTTGATCTGAAGCTTGTCTCATCAAACACCACGTGAGCTGATTCTTCAACAGATAACGTCCTGTTGTTGAAGACTCTGTAAGCTCTGATCACTAGGAAGATACTTGCTTCAGATTTAACATCGAAAGCTTTTAGATATGTTTTACTGTTGTTATGGATAAAACATTTGCATCCAAACACCCTGAAATAAGATATATCAGGTTTCTTGCCATTCTAGATCTCATCTGAGGTTACGCTATAACGCTTGCTAATCATCGATCTGTTCTGATTATAGCAATCTGTGTTACTGATTCAGCCCAATCTTTGAAATACCCGAATCAACAATCATCGTTGTAGCAGATTCTTTCAAATTGCGGTTTCTACGCTCAGCTAACCTGTTTTTCTGAGGTGTTTTAGCTGCAGGCAACTCGTGATTGATTCCAATGTCATCCAGATAAGAGTAAATTTTAAAATTCAAAAACTATGTTCTATGTCATTCCTTATCCGGTTGACACCGCAAGATTTTTGTAAACATTTTAAAAGCTTGATCAGCTGGTCGACAGTTTGATCTTTCGATTTTAAAAACAACACTAATGTAAATTTTGAAAAATCGTCAATGACGACAAGGGTGTACTTCATTCCCCCTAAGCTGGTCACATGTATAGGACCGAAACAATTCATGTGTACAAGTTCCAGCTTACGCGAGGTTTTATTACTGCCTCTTTTTTTTAAAGTAGATTTTATATGTTTTCCCAACTAGCAGGCAGAGCAAACCTTGTCTTTCAAAAATTTTAGCTTGGGCAAGCCATCAACTAACTCATGCTTACTCAGATTGGCAATTGTTTTGAAAAAATGAGATGATTCATCCGCTGATGCTATAGCCAACTCTTAGAAGAATCAGCTACTAGGCAAGTTTGTTCAGTATGCGACTGATCTGACCAGTATATTTTGTAGGTATTCCTCGATCTATAACCTACTAGAACGTGTTAGAGTAGATGCCCAACTAGCCAACTTGTGACGTGTGGGTTCTTATTGACTCTTTGTATAACGATCTTCATTTATGAAATTCGTATTCTTTTATGGCATTCTTTATCTTCATTATTTTATAATGTTAACAATTGTGTTGGATAAAGACCTATAATGCACCATAGTGTATGTTAGATGTGATAGTGGATATGATGGCTATCATGAAACACATCTAATAGTCACTGTGTATTCTAAACTCGTTCCTAGTCGATTGGGCCGTCAAAATGAGGATAAGGCCGCCCGGGGGATGCCCCGTGTTATCATGTATTTGGGGATCTATCTTTTGAATTGATTTATGTGGTTACTTGCTGTATTGAGTTGATTTAACTTATATTTTGAATATCGAATATTTTGAACGTATGATTTGAAGTTCAGGCCTTTGTATTTCGAAAAATTTTTAAGCCCTGATTTTAAGCTTCCGTAATTGTGCGCTTATTTTGTGTTAATTGTTGGTAATTAGCACGGGGCCTGACACAGGGAACATTGTGATGTTCTGAGCATGCAGATGGATAGTGACCTGGTGATGTATCGAACTACCCTCGTTTGGACTTTCCAAGTGGTTACCATTTGTCGAGTGGATAAGTCCGAGGTCTTGGTTGTACAGATTAGCCCTCATTACTCGAAACGTCATTGAGACTCTACGTGATAGGTGCTTCACTTTTACCCGTTTATCGACTTAGTTGGGGTCATTGGGTGGCGGGATTGGGTGAGGTCCCGATGCATGTATGAGTCGATGCTTCGTTGTCGATGATTCACCGCTCGCCTTTGTGCGTGGATATCCTATACTATCTGAGGAGATAATAGTGTGATAAATCTCTGGCCAGAGTACTAGATGTGATTTAGGTAAATGGGTTTACCTAGTAACACACGCGATGTCAGTATTTGATCTCCAAGATGTATGCATGGTTATTGGATCTCTAGCGACTCTCGATTTACCAATGGTCGTTGATCTGATCGGGATATATGTGTTGAAAGGATCGTACTGTACGCTAACCATGACCGACTGGTTCTTGCAGTCACTATCAGTGATACCTAGAGGGTCATGGGGCGATGTTGCTAGGCGCTTTACCATGAACAGATGGGCTAGTCCGAAAATGTGGTTTTGGAGTCACACATGTTGTGGGCCCACGGCTAGCTGTATCCCTGAACCATTGAGGGTCATACAAGTACTGGTTTCTCGATTCTCGCATGGAAATTAAGCTCAATTTGTTGAGCCTAGGAGGAGGAAATATGGAAGTGCGACTTCCTAAAAGTCAACAGGGGTCAAAATGCAATTTCCCTAAAGTTTGGGCTAGTTTGACTATCCTTGAAACTTGGAGGGGATAAACTGTAATTTTGGACTAGGTGGTCTGAAAAATTGTTTTCGCATCATAATACTCAGTTTTGTAACTGTGTATATCGGTCTGATCTGATCGTCGATCGGAAGTATGATGGAGCCACGGTGATGCAGTTGAACCGAATGTTCATACGGGACTGGGCCTGACCCAGGCCCATTGGACCGGTTCAAGCCCATCACAAGTCTATAAATACATGACCTAGGGTTTGCATGAAAAAACTCTACTACTCCAAAACCATAAAGTAGCCGCCCCCTCTCCTCCTTTCTCCACACGGCCGCCGCCCCCTCCCTCGCGCCGCCGCCCGTCGTCGTGCGCCGCCGCCTGCCGTGGTTGGACTTGTTCCGACCGTCTTGACATGGAGATTCCGTCCGTGAAACATTTGTCGTGTTTTCTAGTGCAGACCTACAAAGGTATCGTGATTTCAGTCGTGGACCGGATTCGGAGAACGACAACCGCCAACCGTTGAAGTGCCAGTTTCCTCGTGAAATTGGTCGGAGCGAGGCGCCTAGACGCAAGCAAGGTACCAAATCTAAACACCCTATGGATGTTTATTGTTGATTTATGTTATGTATTGACCGTTTCCGGTGCAAATTTTTAAATCTTCCACTGCGCCCCGGGAACGGGATCCGGATCCGCCGCTGCGCCAACAGCACGGTCAGACCTTCCGGATTTTGAACAGTGCAAGTGTGCTTTTGGAACATAACAGAATAATTACTGTCACACAACTGACTGATACTGATCAAGTTATAGCACAAGTTCTCAACTAGGAGAACGTTGTTGACAGTAAAATTACCATGAGATAAGCTTACCCTTCCCCACAGTGTTACCGAGAATTATCACCGAAGGTGATATTGGCTCCGTTGCATTGCTTGATATCTGTTAGAAGCTTGGCATCACCAATCATGTGCCTCACACATCCGCTGTCTGGAACCACGTTGATTACTCCAGTCTGGAAACCTATTGTTCCTGCAATCACAAATACAACAGATTTGGTACCCTTTGATTTATTTGGGCCCATGTTTGATTAGACATTTTCGGAACCCACACATGGATAATTTTAAAAATTTACCAGTGCGTGGATCAAGGTATGTGTGTGATTTTTGTGTGTTCTATGATCTGGAACGAGTGTGATACGCAGTATATTTGACGTTTGACCTGGGCTTATTATATCTGGGCCTGTACTGCCTTTCCTTCGTAGAAACTTTCAAGAACTGGCTTTGCTTTCTACCACCAGATTTGAGTTTACCCCTCATCTGTTCAACTCTCTTATTTATCCATATTTCTCGAGTCTTCTCAGGAGCAGTATACCCCAGCCCGCAAAATCTTCCTTGCCAGATCGGAGGCTAAGCTGCTATCTTTTCCTCATCAGAATGTGCCTCTACGGGCTGTCCCGTGCTAGATCCATGGTTTGAATCTTTGTCCTATCCAGCTGTGGGGTAAAACTGGTCTCTGCTTTGTTGCTATCATAGCCCAATCCGAATCTATCACCGGATGACTTCATAGCTCCATGCAACTTGTCCAGGGATGCAGAAGACTTGGTCCAGGAGCTTATAATTTCAGCCAAACGCTGATTCTCACTGAGAATCTCCTGTGAACTGCTTCTCAATTATTCATTCCAGTTGCAAGCTTGCATATCCCATGAGCTCACCAGCTCAACTTTTGTAGCACAGCTCTCCTTTTCAGCTTTTACTTCTTCGAATGATTGAGACAACTTTTTGTACTCTTGGACCATGTCATTTAGTGCGATGACTAGGTTCTCATGTGTAAATTCTAAATTTGAGAAATCAAATACCTCATCAGTGTCATCTGACATGAGACATTGTACTTCATCTTCGCTTTCACTTGATGAGGAGGTTCCTGAGCTAGATTCCTCTGATCTGTGTTAGCCCCATGAACTTTTATTCTCCTCAGCAACCATAGCTTTTTCAGTCCTCCTCTTCCGATAGAACTTCTTTTCCTTTTTATCTTACAAATACCTTAATGTGTGGGGGTGCTTGGCAAAAGTAGAAATACCTAAGCCAAAGCAGAACAAGATAGGCCCTAAAACAGTTGATTGCGTGTTTATAGGATATGCACACAATAGCAGTGCATATCACTTCTTGGTTCACAAATTAGAAAGTTCTGATTTAGTGAGGGAACAATCATGGAATCAAGGAATGCTGTATTATTTGAATGAAAATTTCCATGTAAAGAAAATGAAGAAGGCTCTGCCAAGAGACCTTATTAAACAACGATTGACTTCCCCGAACCAAATAATGAACCTAGACACAGTAAAAGAGCAAGGGCTGAGAACTCCTTTGGCTTTGAGTTCCTAACGTATATGGTATATGATGAACTCGAACCATTCAGGAAGCCTTGTATAATCCGGAAGCACCTTTCTGGAAGAAGCTATACAAGATGAAATAGATTCCATCATGCATAACCATACCTGGGCGTTAACTGATCTTGCCCCGGGCTGTAAACCTTTAGGATGTAAATGGATCCTTAAAAGGAAATATAAGGATGGATCTATAAACAAGTACAAGGCTCATTTGGTTGCTAAAGGGTTTAGACAAAAGGAAGGGTAAAACTTCTTTGATATGTATTCTCCAGTCACCAGGATTACATCAATTCCTGTTCTCATCGCCATTGCAGCCTTGCATCACCTTGAGATTCATAAAATGGATGTGAAAAACTGCATTTCTGAATGAAGAACTCAATGAAGAAATCTATATGGAACAACGCAAAGGGTTTATTGTACCAGGACAAGAAAAGAAAGTATGTAAACTCGTTAAGATCAGTATATGGAATAAAACAAATGCCAAAACAGTGGCATGAAAAGTTTGACTCTACGATGAAGTCAAATGGATTCAAGATCAACGAATGAACAAATTTTTTTACGTCAAAGGTACTGCAAATTCGTTTGCAATTGTGTGCCTTTACGTTGTTGATATGATATCATGGGAAATAATCATAAGTTGATATACTAAGCAAATGTTGAAAAAACATTTCGACACCAACGATTTGGGTCTGTGTGATGTTATACTAGGGTTCAATATCTCTAGAACACAAGATGGTATTGCTCTATCACAAACCCATTATGTTGAAAAGATACTTGAACGATTCATTATTTTGGTGAGTCGTCCTGCTAGAACACTGATGGGTTTGGGTGTTCACCTAGCAAAGAATCGTGGGAACCTGTCTCTCAACTTGACTATGCAAGGGCAATAGGGATTTTAATGTTTCTAACAAACTGTATTCGCCCAGACCTTGCACACACTGTCAAAAAGTTGAGTAGGTTCACGAGCAATCTAAGTAAAGATCACTGGAAAGCTTTAACAAGAGTACTTGGACATTTAAGGTATACATCAAACCACAGTTTACTATACAAAATATCCAACAGTTTTGGAAGGCTATTGTGATGGTAATTGGATATTGGACACAAAATATTCTACATATTCGTCGAAAACACAATACCATTATACAATTGATCTTTAATGAGGTTATTTCGGTTGACTACATAAGATCAAAGGAAAACCTATCGGATCCGCTTACTAGTATAAATAGAGATCAAATGTACAAACTGATGAAAGGAATAGGATTAAAATCCATAAAATAAAATGTTTATAGCGGTAAACCCAACCTTGAGAATTGGAGATCCCAAGACCTTGGTTCAAAGGGACAACTAAGTTATAAACATTAGTTCGAATACTTGGAACATGTAAAGTCTCATTCCTGTAAAATCCACAACTAAGTTATAAACATTAGTTCGAATACTTGGAACATGTAAAGTCTCATTCCTGTAAAATCCAAGTAAGACATACCTGCAACATGTGGTGAGATTAAGCTTGCTTTTAATGATTCCTATACCTAAAATGTAAGTTACGGAGATACCCACGATAGGAGATCACCTATATAAATGAGAAGTAATGACCGCTTCTAATGGAAAAATACTTATGAATCTAAGATAAGGTCCAGAGCCGAAAAGGACACCACAATGAGAACAAAATATGTGAGAGTTATTATTGTGTAAGTACCATTGTCTTGATTTACACAACCGGTTGGCTAGTTCAAGACATCGCGTCACTACCTAACTAGTAAATCCTATGATATGTTACTAAGGAAGGTTCAAGGCCAAAAGCTACCTATCCTGATGCAATAATAATTCGTAAAGAACTTTCAAACGAATCAGAACACGTGAATTGATTTCATTCATGTGGGGGATTGTTGGAAAATGTGAATGAAAGCTGTCAGATCGCAAGCGATCTGTTTGAGAGCGGTCAGGTCGCGAGCTGGTTGAAACCAGCCAAGACGCGAGCTGCTTCAGGCAGGGAGCAGTCAGGTCGTGATCTGGTTGAAACCAGCCAAGACGCAACTGTTTCAGCCCATGAGCAGTCAGGTCACGAGCTGGCTGAAATCAGTCAGGACGCCAGTTGTTTCAGGTCGTGAAGATGTTGTCACAAGCTATGTGGTCGCAAGCTTAAAGCTGATCTGGGCAGTCGTACTGATCTGTGCGATCTGGTCCTAGGCTCTAAGCTGATCTGGGCAGTCGTGCTGATCTGCGCAATCTGGTTGTTAGAACAATATTTTATAAGTTTTGGTGATAACAAAAATAAGACAAGTTGTAATTGGACAATCAGTTGTCGCACTCTTCAGGAGATCGTCTTATCTATCTACAGTGGTGTTTCAGCAGTTGGAGCTTTCGTAAGAATTCAGCAGATGGTATGCGATTAGCAGATACCGATTTGAGCTTCAGCGTGTTTTGCTAAGGATTGGTAAACGACAGCGTTTTGATAAGTTAGAACGACGTCGTTGAAGTGCACAGTGTCGCATCAGCAGATGAAGCAATCAGCAGATACTTTGTTGAAGAGTTCAGCAGTTGGTTAAGTCTATTTGTTGAAAGTTGCAACGACAGCGTTTGATTAAGTTGCAACGACAGCGTTTGGTTAAGTTGGAACGACAGCGTTTTGATTGATTCAGCAGAAGCGTTCCTTTGACAAACCAGCAGATGCACTACTTGGTGTTAACCAGCAGATGTATTTCAAAGATATCAAAACGGCGTCACTTGATTAAGTTGACACGACATCGTTTTATTGCTAAAGGAATCAGCAGATGGAAAAACGCATATGCATGTCAGCAGGAGAATTCTTCCAAGCGTTTTTCCAGTCGAAGTTCTTGACAACGACGATGGATGTAAGTGCTGATTTTCAAAGTAATTTCAGGCGCAAGCTCAAAGTATTTCAAATACGATCGTTTGCTCATAAGGAAAAGATTTGTACGATCGTATAGTTGCCTGGAATGAAGGAGACATATTAGGTACTATTTTTGGTGAATAGTACAGTGTACAGTGGCCGTTTCTCTATGCTTACACAGAATTGGAAAGAAGACAAATTGGCTCTGTGGATGAGCTTTTGACCTTGCAGTGGAGCAGAGATTACGGTGTACGATTTTGGCAGTAATTCAAACGGGATTCATTTCCTTTGGAGAATTTAATATGACCGTTGCAGTCGAAGCCTATAAATATCAGCAGCGGCGTTGAAGAACACACTTCGCTAATTATCTATTGCTGTAACGCTGCCAAAATATTTACAGAGCTTTCACTTCGTTGATATTCAAAAAGCTCAAGACTCGAAGAACTTATCGTTTTGATCTTCATTAGAAAAACATTCGAGTCAATCTTCTGGTTGTTCTTTGTTGATACCAGAAGATATTTACAGTCTCTAGATTCGTGTTTTCATTGATATATTCATTGAGTCTGTAAACGAACTGTCTTTTAAGAAGTTCGAAAAACGTTCAAAGCATTGTAAACCAGCAGCGAAGTCTGCTTCAAGTGTTGTAAAGCGCTAGGAGTTCTCGTAGCTGCGGGTTACGGGAGCGGGTGTTTGTAGAAAGGCTACACACATCAAAGTCTTTTAGTGCTACCTTCCGAGGAGGAAGAAGTGGAGACGTAGGATATTGATATCCGAACTTCCAGAAACAAACTCTCGACTCAATCTCTTACTTACGCATTTATTTTGTGTTGCGCATTGTTCATTGTTCACAAACCAATCGGCCTATTTCCGTACATATTTTGTTGGCTGAGAAGTTTGCATAAAATTGAGATCCAAACATTTTAAAAGAACTTTGAAATAGAAAAATCGAAGGAGTTCATTCAACCCCCCCTTCTGAACTCCTATTTGCTTAGTGATCCTATTTCCGGGACCATCACTGGTCCTAAGCTTTAAGCTGATCTGGGTAGGCGTGCTGGTCTGTGTACGTTAAATTGGATCAAACCGGTTCTTCCGAAACAGTACAACTGTTCACGATTCGTCTTCATCATGAAACGATGCATCTGTTAAAAATGGTACAATTGTTCGAAACAGTACAACTGTTCGAAACAGTGCAACTGTTCGAAGTAGTACACTGTTCGGGAATGGCGTTTCGTGAAAGCATGTCTGTTCAAGGCACCGATCCCCTATTATAAATACAGGCAGTTTGGGCATTCGGAAAACTCAATCTTCTGCATTCTCCTGTTGCCTTCAGCATTTATTTGTTCGTCGGAATTACTCAGTGTGGTGCTACACTTCGTATTTCGTAGGTCTTTGTATCTTAGGGATGATTGCCGGAACGAGAGCACTATACTTGGGTAATTTCGTCTTGCGGAAAGAGGTCTTTCTTCTCCTCGATCAATCAAAGTTAGTGAACTGTTGTTCGACAGTTTAGAGCGTGAGCTGTTGAAAAACAGATTAGAACACCCAACAGTTATGAAGATCGTTACTTGACATATCAGCTTAAAAAAGAACTTACGAGCCAGGTTAATTGCCGAAAACTGTTTCTGACCGGTAGATAACCAAAAACCAGTATAGACCAATTCAAAGAGCCAATATATATGTTTATGTGTGTGTGTATATATATATATATATATATATATATATAATTTATATTAACAAAATAAATAAAAACACCAATTTCAGTATTGCATTTTAATCGCCTCCGCACATAAGGCCAAACGGCAGGCTTTGTTAAAAGGTTTCAGCTCCGTAAGGAAGAATGAATCTCTTACAATTAAATACAAATGCAATGTGAAATAATTAACAAAAAAGAAGGAATATTGATCAAATATAGTATTGAGGGCTAGCAGCTTTTAGAAATTCAACTGGACTAAAAGGGAAATGAAGTAGAGGCAGAAGGTGCAACTGAGAATTGTGAACCCAAAAGTCCCACCAATCATGCCCATCCATTCAAGAAACTTGACCATTTCCTGCTCCCCTTTGGGTTTCAAGCCGCTTGCTGGTGCATAATTCCACCCTATTTCGGCAACGTAGCACCTTTCAATCCTCTCTTTCAGCTTGACTTCCTGTATTCTCTCTCTCAATACGCGTAAATTCGAATCCACAATGCTGCTTGATCTTCCTGCCATAAATCAATATCGAGTTTAATTATACTTAAAGTTAAAATCCCAGTATTGGACCACGTGATATTAGTTACATACGTAATCTATCTCAAGAAATATCGTGGTAATCGAAATCTTATAATAGATTCCTTCATACATGTGGAATGCATATTTATAACATACCTTCATCTCTATAGCTTTGGGCTCTCACTTGAAACGATTGGCAAGATCTTGACTTCTTACAGGTCAGAATTGTGGAACAAAGATAAGCTTGTGATGCAGAAGCAGCCATTTTTTTAGCTATCTATATATATCAATAACGGAAGTTCGAAATCTAGTTTTGGCTGGTTGAATCTGCAAGCCGATTTAAGTGGTTTAATCGAAAGGGTACGTTAATATCAGTAACCAGGAATTTCTTGCACACAGAAATTCTCTTAACAACTTAGGATGGAAAAAATAAATGGGCTCCTTCTGTTTCGTTCCGGCGTTTGTTGAAAATTCTGTCGAGAAAATGAAGTGCATTTATAGGCGTGACTCGTTTTGGAGCCGTGCTTTAGGTGCGACGGCATATCATGCAGTGCTAGCATGGATGACGAGGAAAAATTAATATTAAAAAGGGCGAACACGCGCTTATTAAGAAAAAATGATATTTTTTAATATTTATTTTGTTTTTATCTATAAAAAATGTTTGTGATTTTTAGGTTGTGTGAGTTGTGTTTGGCGTGTGTGAGTTGTGAGTCGTGAGTTGTGAGTTGTGAGTTGGTTTGTATAACTTTTCTCTTTCTTTTTAATAATCATAATAATGATTAAAAAAAAAGGTTCGTTTGGACAAGTGTTTAAAAATATTTTTAGTATTTTTAAAGTTAAAATACTTAAAATATGTGTTTGGAAAAGATTTTTATGAAATAATTTTGAAAAATATTTTAAAAATCAGTTTTGAAATACACTTTTTTTAAGAACAAGTGAAAGATGGAATACAAAATATAGGTAAACTTTATTACGAATGATCAATTAAATTAAATTAATTATTTGAATGCTATTTTAATACTATTTTTTAATTATAAATCATTTTCTAAAATAATGATCTAAATATTTTAATTTAAAAATATATTAAAAACTTTTAAAACATTTTGTAATATTTTTTTAAAAACACTTTTATAAAAATATTTTAACGGAACCGAAATAATTGTGCACCAAAATGGGGTGTTGATAGAATCGTACGCATGAATAATACCAGGTCCTGTCTACCATCTCATTTACACTTTTTTTTTTTTACATTTTGGTCATCTTTAAACGGAGCGTTGATAGAATCGAACGCACGAATAATACTTGTCATTATTCTTCATTTGTCAAGCCTAGGTCAACACTCTGATATGAAAATAACTGAAATAAAAAAAAACACAAATTAATGTACTATGCATGTAAATTGGCCACATTAACAAAAAAAAGAACATATAAAAGAATAGAATTTATAGAAGCTAGATGAAAAAAAATATCTTTGTTCATAAAACACTAGGTGCTCCAAATATTTCATCTGTTCGGAACCTTTTTCTCTATAACCAGGGTGAGGTTTTAACATGTAATTAGTTTAAATACATAATTACATCTTATTATGAGCTAGGAAAGATAAGAAAAATAATTAAGAATGTTAGAATCGAAAAATAGATCGCGCCTTACAGTACAGGGAAACAGATCGCGCGTGATCTGGACTAAGAAGTGTTGGATCTGTGTTAACATATCAGAAGTTAATTTTGATTAACACAAAACCTGTTGATTTATTACTGCGGTTTATTTGTAGCGCGCAGCGTCCGAACTGGACCAGATCAGCTGCGAGCTGATACAGCGTACAGACCAGATCAGATGCGAGCCGATACAGTAAGTTGCAGCAGAACAGATGACAGAGCTTCTCAGATGTCTAAGCTGGAACAGTAAGGGATGCCCGAACTGGTCCAGCAGACATCCAAGCTGTCTAGCAGACTGCTAAGCTGGTCCAGCATAGGACAGCTAAGTTGGTCCAACAGACATCCAAGCTGACCAGCTCGGAGCAAGAGCAGCTTAGATACCAGCTCAGGGGTATAGCGGTTAAGTTCAGCGATCAAGCGCTGATCATAGTTCAGCTTACGGTTCAGAGCGTAGAACAGATCATATCGGGCAAACAGCTCAGATAAGCAGATTAGACAGAATCAGCGTGTTCTATATACCAGTTATTTATGAACAGCTCAGAGAATAACACAGAACAAATAACAGCTTAGATCTCACAATGTACAGAAATAGATTAGAGCTGAAAGAAGCAAACATAACAGACCAGCTGGGGGAAGAAAACAGCTTAGAGCAGAGTTAGTTAAGAACAACAGAAAATGTCTAAGCTGGTACAGTTCAAAGAATAATAGAACAGATCATCTCAGAATGAATTAGCAGAGAGCAGAATCAATTTAGAGCATATATGATTTAGAGCAGATCAGAAGCGAACGAAACCAGCTGGGAGAAATCAGCTCAGAAACCAGCTGAGACAAACCAGCTTGATGAAGAACTTGTTGATAACGCCCAAGCTGGTACAGTACAGTACAGAACAATATTCAAGTGCAGATCAGCTCAAGAGCAGAAAGAACAGCTTAATGCAACCAGCTCGGACGAACAAAGTAGTTTGAACATAAGGTATGCGAAGATTGAACTAATCAAGTTCAAATTGATTGGTTTGTCCTGTCTACATCAGGTACATGTTCAAAGTCAGCAATGGATGCAGAGCATTTAATGAAAAGAGCTCAAAATCAAAGCCTGCAATTGCATTAAATGATAAAGGACAAGGTACAGCATTGTCAGAACTTTACAATGGCTACAACTTTGTATTCAACGGATAGATTTTATAAAGGATTTATATACATCTAAGAACATAGAACGCAGATGGTATATATCAGAATGGACATATGAGCGAAATGGAACACAAGCTCAGAGAGGCACAAAATAGATTATAGAGAGCAGCGCATAGTCGAAAGCTTATACACTCAGGTGGCAGCTGATGTAAAAGCTGGACTCGTGCCTAGGTGTGAGGTGGTGCACAAGCCAAGAGCTTCAATGAGTAATCATATTCGACTGCACAAACCAGGGAAGACAATGAGTTATTAGCTTTGTAGAAGCACTTTCCAGTGTGTGAGAAATAAAAGAGAGCGTGAGCTTACACTATAAATTCTCACACACATATTCACTCACAGTTTCGAGAGTTGAGCTGTATATATTAGTGAGTAAATCACAAACACACAAATCATTGTGGTCTTTCTCACTGAGAAATAAAATAAATGTTAGTTAGACACACAACCTGTGAGCTGGTGTGCATCAGTAGAGGCTAGACGTTCTTGCAGCTTGAGGACTGTTGGATTAGGTCTATACAGATCAAAACTTCTAGTGGATTCTTCCTGTGTGGAAGAAGGGGAGATGTAGGAGATTGAGTCCCGAACTAAACAAATCGCATCGTATTTTTCTTTACAGTTTTATTTATATTTTGCATATCACATTGCATTGATTTTAAATTGTCCTTCAAGCTTTCACTTTCAGAGGGTGGTTCAGGTTGTTTCCACATGATTTTATACCTGATCTACTTTTCGGTACTCAAATATTTCAAGAACCAGAGCTATTGTAACTCAATTTTTAATAGACCAGATCGCACGTGATCTGGACCAGCTCGTAGCGCTGCTCCGAGCTGGACCAACTTTTTGAGGTCTGGATGGTTAATAATTAATTTGGGTAATTGTAAGGATGTGAGCTTGTATTACAGCTTTTAGGATAAGCTTGGATATATTTGTATGCTTGCTGGTATGTGTGCATTGTGTATGTTATTGCGCTGATGTTACTTACTGCTATTTTGTGCTTGTTATTGTAAGTTGTTGCATTGGCTACAAGAAATGTTCCTGTTGAGCTCTTATCTTATTAGCTGTTTGATGTTGAGCTAACCTGTGTGTACCAGGATGCTTTTATTGAGGACGAGCGGCAATACCTTGCTCTTCATCTCCCTGCTGATCTAGTTGTTAGCCGCTATGAGACGAGTGGATAGATACCACGCTCTCATGAGTTTGGGCTGCAGCAGGTTGATTAATCTGGCTTATGCTTCTGGTACAGTGTGTTGAGACGAGTGGATAGCTACCACGCTCTCACACCTCGTGGCCATTTCTCTCTTTTGACCTGTGTAAGCTGTTGGGTTGTTCTTGAGCTCCTTTGGTTTCCTGTTTCGATTGTAGCCTTCTGCCCTTGTATTCTGTTGTCCTCATGCATAGCACATTCATCTATATCTGTTGATGTCTAATTGCTATTTTATGTTGCTCCGTACTGGGGTTTGACCCCTCTCCCTTTGGGGCTGTTTGGTTGTTGTGTGCCATTCAGGTTTTCCAGGTTATTCATGTGACACCCAAACCCATGGGAATCAACGGATTTGAGTAATTGGTTAATCGAAAAGAATAGAAGGACTAATTGTGATATGTTGTAAGCTGTATTCCCTTACAAAAACTGGTTTACAAACAGATGACGCCAAACATAAATAGCAAAAAGAGCTTTGGGATAAAAGAACTTCAGATTTCGATTACAAAATGATATTACAACTATTGGAACTCTATATGAATTCTCTATTGTTGTAATGGATCTTAATACAGTTTCGAAAAAATATCAAAAACAACATCACTGGATTCGCGGAAACGTTGGCCTTTGACAAACACACGCAACCCCCAAATCTGGTTCAGCTCGCACCACCCGCCTGCCCCTGAGCTGCCTCAACTGCATCAGGAAAACTAGTGAGCCTAGGGTCTCAACAACTAAAACTGAGGATAACAAAGTCATATAATGCAGGCATAACTGAATCATGATACGTAAATTAAAGGAAGTCATCTGAACTGATATCTTGCTAATGAAAAGACAGATCGGGACATCAGATCTGAATCACATTTATACTGAGTGACTTACGGCCTAGAGGCTCTCTGGTGGTCCTGGTGCTTGCTAGCATCTTATCTGAATTCAGTAAATTTCTTGAAGAGATATTATAGTAATACCAAATCTTGGTCCCTTCCTGGTTGACCTGGTCCTCTATGCCATAAGTCCTTAAAAATGAAAGTTACTTCCTTTAATTGAAATGAGATAGCTATTATACATGATCTTGATCAAAAATCGATTACTGAAACTGGTTGATTTATTGCTATGAAACTCATTTTGTCTTTAAAACCCTTACTGAGTGTACAGCTGGGCTACGAGCTGATGATAGCAGAAACCAGCTCGGAAGAGAAACCGGCTTATGAATGCAAACAGCTTTGGCTAAAGAAAATAGATCACGAGCGTAAAGAACAGTGTTGGCTACATAAAACAGTTCTCGGGTGTGAAAACAGATCACAGGCATGAAGAACAGCTTTGAGGAAAAACAGATCTGGTTCTACGAAAATAGTTTACGCGTAGTAGAACAGATTTGGTTCTAAGGAAACAGCTTACGCGTAGTAAAACAGTAACATAAGCTTCGGATCAAGAATTTCAGCTTTGGAAGGTCACCCACCTTTGAGAAACCCAAATATTTTAGCAACGAATCACGCAGTCTGGTCAAGGAAAATAGGCCAGATCTGCTCAGAAACGAAGGTACTGTGAGACCTGGAAATGTGATTAAGATTATTGTTGGAATTAATCGGTTCTTAGATATTTCTGGTGGTTCAGATTTCTTTTTGTGAGTTTGGGTTGCATTTTCGGGTCAGATTTCACACTTAGAGCAATTCTGGAAATTTTGGAATTTTTGAGTTTGAATCTGTTGGCAGATTTGCTGACGTCATGTTTTCTGTTGCGCGTTGGCGTAGCAATTGCTGACGTAAGCATTGCTGTTGAATTATCGATTGAGTTAGCAATCAGATGTGATGACGTAAGGTTATCTGTTAGCGCTTGTGTTATTCTGGATGTTGACAGCGAGTTCCTGTAGCGCAAAGGAAACGGTGCCGTTTTGGTGAATGCTTGCGGGAGAGATCTATTGCCAGCGATCAATGTTTAAGCGTTTAGCGTTAGCGTGCTGTCTTCAGATTTGCTGACGTGTGCGAAGCTACGTCGTTTTATTTAATTGAAACGCTACGTTTTGGTTGTTGCGTCTGGTAACCAGTCGATGGTTTTAGGTGACCAGCTGTTGGCAGATACGATGACGTAAGCTTCACGACGTCGTTTTGAATAGCGCTCGTTGCCTTGCGTTTCGGTTGCTGGTGTGATCTTTGTACTGTTGAAGAAGCTGTTGGGCATTTCTTCGTCAGCTTTGCATTGTTCCTGTTACTGTCAGCAGCTTGCGATATCTGTTAGTGTCGGTGGATTTTATATTAGTTTTCTTGCGTGTATATATGCAGCAAGGCTTGGTCTTCGATTGGTTTATTAGATTCCCATACTTAGAGAAATATATTCTCCCGATTTTCGACCTCTGTTTCTCGAACCCTAGTACTGTTTACCGTGAGCTTCTCCGGCGAATTCCCGTCGATTCCGGCCACCGTTTGTCACGTTCGAGGTAGCGTTGGACTCCTCTCAAGAAGATCTTTTATCCTATACCATTCTTGGAGGCTGTTGTTAGCTGGAAGTAGGATCACGAAGCTGCTATCTTTCGGCCGTGTGTTTGCTGTTCAGGTAGCCTTATGGTTTAGTGTTCAGATCTTACTTTAGAGCTTCCTATTGAGTTGTTGAGTAGGATGTTAGCTGGTTTGAGTGTGTGACTCCCAGCCGTGAGTTTTTGTTTTGGCCGTGAGTTTCTGTTAGTGTTCCCTGAACCTGTTGTGCGTATGTTTAGCAGGTGTTGGAATCAGATCTCTCGGGCCTGTATTTGTGGTAATTGTGCTCGAAATTAAGGTACGGGCTGAGCTTGTATTACAGCAAGGTTACGGCTGGAATAATTTGTGAGATTGTTGTTGGTGGAATTGAAGTGTACTTGGTTGTTGTTTTGTACACTGCCGTGTATGATTGTTGTGCATATGTTATATGCTTGCTGTTTTAGTTGCATACATGCATTTGCATATCATTCCATCAGTTGTTGCAGCGATTGTTTTGTTTCGTTGTTGTTGCTCTGTTGTACCAGGATGTGAGGGCGAGCGGTGATTCCGCACTCTCATCTCCCTGCTGGGATTGTTAGCCCCTATGCGCCGAGTGTTGAGCTTTTGAGCTACCACAGTTCATAGGTTGGGCAACGGCAGGTTGAGTGGTTGATGCATCTGGTATTGGTGGGCGAGTAGGGGCGAGCGGGTAGCGCCCGCACTTCTGCACTCGCCGTGGCCACATACTCTGTTGCAGATTTCGTTGAGCTATGCATTGCGTTATCTGGCTCCCTTCCTTGGTTGTTGCCTTCGGCTGTTGCCCCTCATTTCATGCATAGCATCTGCATTTTATTCTTGCTGTTTACTGCTGTTTTATAGTTGCTCTCCGTACTGGGGTTTGACCCCATGTCCCTCTGGGGCTTGGTTTATTTTCCTTGCCTGTTGTGTTGTCTAGGTTATTCAGCTGGTCGTGGAGCTAACCCAGCTGGAGGTGGCCCAGGAGGTGGTTATAGTATCCCAGTAGCGTATAGAATATTTATATGTATCAGTCCAGTTAGCCGGGGAATGCCCCGTGCTTTGTTGTTGTATACTGTTGGAGTCTGGTACCTGCTTTATGCTGTATTGCTGTTTTACTTTGTTGAATTTATTTATACGCTGGGATCGTATTTTGAGTATTGCGCTATTTTAAATTATATAGTTTTTAAACTGTCAGGCCAAAAGCGAAAATTTTATCCGCTTTTTAATAGCTTCCGCATGTGTTTGTATGATTTTACTCTGTTGTGAACACGAGGCCTCACATTTTTGGTATCAGAGCTTAAGTTGGGATAAGCTCGATTTCTTTGATCACACTTGAGTCTAGGCACAGTGTCGTGTGTTGCATGTGCTTGACTATGTGACTACGTGCTGCATATTTCTGTGTTATATGCTATCTATGTTGTATCTGCTCTCTGTTGCCTTATCCCATTGAGTGTATTCTTAGATGCCGCCTAGACGTCGTGGTAGAGGTAGGGGCAGTTTGAGAAATCGGTAGGATATAACGAGGATCAGCGTAGTGCTCATAGTCGTAGCCGTGTTGGGCATGATGAGGAGGAGGAAGTTGGTGACTTGCCTGCCCCTGTGGAGCGGATGGATGTTGTTATAGCGAGGTTTCAGTGGATGAACCCTCCGGTCTTTAATGGTGACGAGTCCAGTGAGGATGCAGACTCGTGGCTCCGGAACATTGTTGGTCTTTTCGATCGGGTTCAGTATAACGATGATCTTCGGTTGAGCCTAGTGACCCTCTTGCTTAGGAAGGCTGCAGAGCGCTGGTGGCAAGGCGCTTCGAGTATCTTGTTGGAGACCGACGTTGGGATCTCTTGGGGCAGTTTTTGCGAGACCTTCCGGCAGGAGTATGTACCCGAGTCTTATGTGAACGCCCGTGAGCGGGAGTTCGATCATCTGGAGCAGGGCTCGATGTCTGTCAGAGAGTATGCTAGGAAGTTTTCTTCTCTGTTGGCGTACGTCCCTCATGTTTCTAGCCGGGATAGGGCCAAGAGGACCAGATTCTTAGAGGGCTTGAATGAAGAGTTCTATCAGATGGTGCTTACCAGTAAGCCCAAGAGTTATGCTGAGGCCGTGGATGCTGCTATTGACATTGAGGAGGGGTTGAGGAGTCGTCGTGATCGTAGGCAGCAGTTGGCTCAGGGTGGTCGTTCCATGGGGCAGGGAGTGCAGTCTTCTCAGGCGTCCCAGTCAGCCCATCAGCCCCAACATTAACAGCAGGTGGCACAGCAGTCTGGACGTCATAGGTTCCGACCCCGTGGTCAGCAGTTCAAGAGAAGTCTGGTTCCGATTTGTCTGGTTCGGGTAGCTCGAGTGCAGTGGTCTCCAGCAGTCTGGACGTCATAGGTTCCGACCCCGTGGTCAGCAGTTCAAGAAGAAGTCTGGTTCCGATTTGTCTGGTTCGGGTAGCTCGAGTAGCAGTGGTTCTCGGGCTGATTTCTGTGGTTATTGCGGTGGGCAGCACCCATCGACTCAGTGCACTGGGGTGCAGGGCTATTGTCACATCTGCGGTCAGTATGGGAATTTTTATAGGGTGTGTCCGTCCGCCGGATCGCAGCAGGCCACAGCCCCGCCTCAGGATCGTGGGGGTCAGTCTAGGGGTCGTTCCCCTCAGTTTCAGCAGCCCAGGGTTGGAGAGACTCAGTTCAGGCCATTCCAGCAACCTGGTCCATCGCAATTCGGACAGTCGTCTCAGCCTTTCTATTCTGGACCCCAGCTTGCTCAGGTTAACGCCATTACTAGGGAGCAGGCGGAGGAGACACCGAGTCGAGTGATTGGAGGTACTTGTTTTGTTTTCGATTTTCCTGCGCGTGTGTTGTTTGACACCGGTGCATCGCATTCTTTTATCTCTGATTCGTTTTTTGTTGAGCATGGTCTGTGTACCATCCCTTTGCGCGATGTTGTTTCTGTTTCTACCCTTGGCGGTGTGAGCCCGTTTTCCCAGGAGGTTTTGTTAGATGGCGTGTTGCGTTTTGGTGATCATGTGTTGGTGGCGAGTTTGATTCGTTTGATGTTGTGAGATTTCGATTGCATAGTTGGGATGGATGTGTTGTCCAACTATAGGGCCTCCGTGGACTGTTTCCATGGGATTATGCGTTTCAGGCCTTTGTCTGGCGAGAAGTGGGACTTCTATGGCCAGGATTCCAGATCGAAGACTCCAATAGTCTCAGCGATGGAGATGTTCAGCTTGTTGTCCTTAGGGAATGCTGGTTTCTTGATTTACGCTTTGGATGCATCTTCTTCTCGTGTTCAGCTCAGTGACGTTCCTGTGGTGCGACATTTCCCCGACGTGCTTTCGGAGGAGATTCCTGGTTTTCCTTCGAGGAGGGAGATTGACTTCAGCATTGAGCTGGTGCCTGACACAACTTCGATTTCTCGTGCCCCGTATCGTCTGGCGCCTGCAGAGTTGAGAGAGCTCAAGGTTCAGTTAGATGATTTGCTGGAGAAAGGTTTTATTCGACCTAGCATGTCGCCATGGTCTCGTGTTCAGCTCAGTGACGTTCCTGTGGTGCGACATTTCCCCGACGTGCTTTCGGAGGAGATTCCTGGTTTTCCTTCGAGGAGGGAGATTGACTTCAGCATTGAGCTGGTGCCTGACACAACTTCGATTTCTCGTGCCCCGTATCGTCTGGCGCCTGCAGAGTTGAGAGAGCTCAAGGTTCAGTTAGATGATTTGCTGGAGAAAGGTTTTATTCGACCTAGCATGTCGCCATGGGGAGCGCCCATTTTGTTTGTGAAGAAGAAGGATGGCTCAATGCGGATGTGCATTGATTTCCGCCAGCTGAACAAAGCGACAGTTAAGAATAAGTACCCTCTACCCATGATCGATGATCTGTTTGACCAGTTTCAGGGTTCTGCGGTGTACTCGAAGATTGATCTTCGTTCAGGGTACCATCAGCTGAGAGTAAGAGATCAGGATGTCGCGAAGACTGCTTTTCGTACTAGGTACAGACATTTTGAGTTTTTGGTGATGCCGTTTGGGTTGACCAATGCTCCTGCAGTATTTATGGATCTGATGAACCGGATTTTCAGAGATTTCAAATATCAGTTTGTGATAGTGTTCATCGACGACATCTTGGTGTATTCAAAGACTCCTTTGGAGCACAAGGAGCATTTGAGAGTTGTACTTCAGACGTTGAGAGACCAGCAGTTGTATGCTAAATTCTCCAAGTGTGAGTTTTGGCTGGATCGCGTTGTATTTCTGGGTCATGTTATTTCAACCGAGGGGAATTCTGTGGATCCCAGTAAGGTTGATGCTGTTTTGAACTGGGAGCGTCCCAGGAATGTGTCCGAGATTCGTAGTTTCTTGGTCTGGCTGGCTATTACCGTCGTTTCATTGAAGGTTTCTCTAGTATAGCAAAGCCGATGACTCAACTGACTCAGAAGGACAAGCGGTTTGTATGGACTGAGCAATGTGATAATGCGTTTCAATTGCTCAAGGAGAAACTGACTACTGCACCTGTGTTGGCTCTGCCGTCTGGATCGGGTGGTTTCGTTGTTTGTTATGACGCTTCGCTCAATGGATTGGGCTGTGTTATGCAGAATGGTCGAGTCATTGGGTATGCCTCACGGCAGTTGAAACCGCACGAGACTCGTTATCCAGTCCATGATTGGAGCTTGCAGCGGTGGTTTTTGCGCTGAAGATCTGGCGTCATTACCTGTATGGCGAGCAATTTGTGGTGTACTCGGACCACAAGAGTTTACAGTATTTGTTTTCGCAGCCTGACTTGAACATGAGACAACGTCGTTGGATGGCGCTGCTAAAGGACTTTGATTGCGAGATCAAGTATCAGCCTGGGAAATCGAACGTAGTGGCCGATGCTTTGAGCAGGAAGGCTAGTGAGATGCTTGCTTCGCTGTATATTTCTAAGGATCAGGAGCATCTTAACACTACTGGTTGGAGATTCTACTCGGCTGAGGATTGTGTTGTGGTTTCTTCTTTCAAGTGGAGCCACAGATTGTTTCTAGTATTCGAGCAGCTCAAAGGACTGATCCTTCCATCCACGAGTTGAAGTTGAAGGTTAGGGATGGAGAACTTGAGGATTATTCTGTTTTTTCTGATGGTTGCTTGAGGTTTCGTGATAGGCTGGTTGTGCCTAAGCTCATTAATTTGAAGGAGGAGATCCTTTGAAAAGCGCACTGTAGCAGACATAGTGTTCATCCTGGTGCACAGAAGATGTACCATGCGTTGAAGCCGCACTTCTGGTGGGCTGGCCTGAAGAGTGACGTTGCTGGTTTTGTCGCTCGTTGTTTGAACTGTCAGATGGTTAAGGCCGAAAGGATGAGACCTGGTGGTCTGTTGTAGAGTTTGGAAGTGCCCCAATGGAATTGAGAGAACGTTGCTATGGATTTCGTGACGCATCTGCCTCGTTCCAGCAGAGGATGCGATGCTATTTGGGTGGTTATAGACCGACTGTCGAAGTCCGCACATTTTATTCCCTATGGATTGACCTTTTATTTGAAGAAAATGGCAAGGCTGTACGTGGATTTCTTAGTTAGACTTCACGGTGTGCCTATTTCGATCGTTTCCTTCCAGCAGAGGATGCGATTGCATTTTTGGGTGGTTTATAGACCGACTGTCGAAGTCCGACTACATTTTATTCCCTATGGATTGACCTTTTATTTGAAGAAAATGGCAAGGCTGTACGTGGATTTCTTAGTTAGACTTCACGGTGTGCCTATTTCGATCGTTTCCGACCAAGATCCAAGGTTTAATTCCAGGTTTTGGAAGAGTTTGCAAGCATCTTTGGGTACCAGATTGGCTATGAGCACAACGTATCCCTCCCAGACAGATGGCTAATCTGAGAGAACTATCCAGACGTTGGAGGATATGTTACAAGCTGTTGTATTGGATTTCGTAGGTAGCTGGCAAGACGCGTTGTCTTTGGTTGAGTTTTCGTACAATAACAGCTATCAAGTGACGATTGGCATGGCACCTTTTGAGGCTTTGTATGGCAGGAAGTGCAGATCGCCAGTATGTTGGGAAGAAGTGGGGGAGAAGCAGCGATCTGCCCCAGATTTTGTGCAGCAGATGAAAGATCATGTAGATCTTATTAGACAGTGGATGAAAGCTGCCCAGGATCGCCAAACCAGTTATGCGAATAAGAGGCGTCGACCTCTCGAGTTTCAGGTTGGTGATCAAGTTTTTCTCAAGGTTTCTCTGTTTCGCAGTGTCATGCGCTTTGGACGCAAGGGAAAGTTAGCCCCTCGTTACGTCGGACCGTATGAAATTGTTGATAGGATTGGCTCTTTGGCGTATCGGCTGTTGTTGCCTCCGGATTTATCTTCTCTACATGATGTATTCCATGTTTCCATGTTGAGGAAGTACGAGCCTGATCCGTCTCATGTGCTTAGAACCGACGAAGTTGAGCTAGATCAGTCGTTGAGCTATCAGGAATATCCCTTGCAGATCCTTGGCAAAAAAGAGAAACAATTGAGGAATAAAACCATTCCGTTGGTAATGGTGCAGTGGAGCAAACATGGCAGGGAAGAGGCTACTTGGGAGTTGGAGGAAAAGATGCATCGCGAGTGGCCGCATCTGTTTGAGTAGCTGTTGTGCTAAATTTCCAGTAGTTTGTAGCTTTTGGTTGTATTTCTTCCATAGTTTTTGTTAATTGTTTGCTCAGTTATCTTGAACTCTTGGCCTTGTGTTAGGCGAGTTGCTGTTTTGGCTTTCTGTTGCTGTGTTGTGTTTTCAGAATTATTGTTGTTTGATTTCGAGGACGAAATCCTTTTATGTGGGGGGAGAAATGTGAGACCTGGAAATGTGATTAAGATTAATTGTTGGAATTAATCAGTTTTTAGAGATTTCTGGTGGTTCAGATTTCTGTTTGTGAGTTTGGGTTGCATTTTCGGGTCAGATTTCACACTTAGAGCAATTCTGCAAATTTTGGAATTTTCGAGTTTGAATCTGTTGGCAAATTTGTCGACGTCATGTTTTCTGTTGCGCGTTGGCATAGCAATTGCTGACGTAAGCGTTGCTGCTGAAGTATCGGTTGAGTTAGCAATCAGATGTGATGACGTAAGGTTATCTGTTAGCGCTTGTGTTATTCTGGATGTTGACAGCAAGTTCCTGTAGCACGAAGGAAACGGTGCCGTTTTGGTCAACGCTTGCGGGAGAGATCTGTTTCCAGCGATCAATGTTTAAGCGTCTAGCGTTAGCGTGCTGTATTCAGATTTTCTGACGTGTGCGAAGCTACGTAGTTTTATTTAATTGAAACGCTACGTTTTGGTTGTTGCGTCTGGTAACCAGTCGATGGTTTTAGGTGACCAGCTGTTGGCAGATACGATGATGTAAGCTCCACGACGTCGCTTTGAATAGCGCTCGTTGCCTTGCGTTTCGATTGCTGGTGTGAGCTTTGTACTGTTGAAGAAGCTGTTGGGCATTTCTTCGTCATCTTTGCACTGTTCCCGTTACTGTCAGCAGCTTGCGATATCTGTTAGTGTCGGTGGATTTTATATCAGTTTTCTCGTGTGTATATATGCAGCAAGGCTTGGTCTTCGATTGGTTTATTAGTTTCCCATACTAAGAAAAATATATTCTCCCGATTGTCGACCTCTATTTCTCGAACCCTAGTACTGTTCACCGTGAGCTTCTCCGATGAATTCCCGTCGATTCCGGCCACCGTTTTTCACGTTTGAGGTAGCGTTGGACTCCTCTCGAGAAGCTCTTTCATCCTATACCATTCTTGGAGGTTGTTGCTAGCTGGAAGTAGGATCACGAAGCTGCTATCTTTCGGCCGTGTGTTTGCTGTTCAGGTAGCCTTATGGTTTAGTGTTCAGATCTTACTTTAGAGCTTCCTATTGAGATATTGAGTAGGATGTTAGCTGGTTTGAGTGTGTGACTCCCAGCTGTGAGTTTCTGTTTTGGCCGTGAGTTTCTGTTAGTGTTCCCTGAACCTGTTGTGCGTATGTTTAGCAGGTGTTGGAATCAGATCTCTCGGGCCTGTATTTGTGGTAATTGTGCTCGGAATTAAGGTACGGGCTGAGCTTGTATTACAGCAAGGTTACGGCTGGAATAATTTGTGAGATTGCTATTGGTGGAATTGAAGTGTACTTGGTTGTTGTTTTGTACACTGCCGTGTATGATTGTTGTGCATATGTTATATGCTTGCTGTTTTAGTTGCATACACGCATTTGCATATCATTCCATCAGTTGTTGCAGCCATTTTTTTGTTTCGTTGTTGTTGCTCTTTTGTACCAGGATGCGAGGGCGAGCGGTGATTCCGCACTCTCATCTCCCTGCTGGGATTGTTAGCCCCTATGCGCCGAGTGTTGAGCTTTTGAGCTACCACAGTTCATAGGTTGGACAACGGCAAGTTGAGCGGTTGATGCATCTGGTATTGGTGGGCGAGTAGGGGCGAGCGGGTAGCGCCCGCACTGCTGCACTCGCCGTGGCCACATACTCTGTTGCAGATTTCGTTGAGCTATGCATTGCGTTCTCTGTCTCCCTTCCTTGGTTGTAGCCTTCGGCTGTTGCCCCTCATTTCATGCATAGCATCTGCATTTTATTCTTGCTGTTTCTCGCCGTGGCCACATACTCTGTTGCAGATTTCGTTGAGCTATGCATTGCGTTCTCTGTCTCCCTTCCTTGGTTGTAGCCTTCGGCTGTTGCCCCTCATTTCATGCATAGCATCTGCATTTTATTCTTGCTGTTTACTGCTGTTTTATAGTTGCTCTCCGTACTGGGGTTTGACCCCATGTCCCTCTGGGGCTTGGTTTGTTTTCTTTGCCTGTTGTGTTGTCCAGGTTATTCAGCTGGTCGTGGAGCTAACCCAGCTGGAGGTGCCCCAGGAGGTGGTTAGAGTATCCCAGTAGCGTATAGCATATTTATATGTATCAGTCCAGTTAGCCGGGGGATGCCCCGTGCTTTGTTGTTGTATATTGTTGGAGTCTGGTACCTGCTTTATGCTGTATTGCTGCTTTAATTTGTTGAATTGATTTATACGCTGGGATCGTATTTTGAGTATTGCGCTATTTTAAATTATATAGTTTTTAAACCGTCAGGCCAAAAGCGAAAATTTTACCCGCTTTTTAATAGCTTCTGCATGTGTTTGTATGATTTTACTCTGTTGTGAACACGAGGCCTGACAGGTACTGCAACAAGCTCAGAAAATCCCTAAACAAACTAGATCAGCTTATCAAACCGGAACATATTCCCAATCAAACCAGTGTCGCCTATCTGTTCAGATTCAATGTCTAGAACCTTTACAGCGCACGGGAAAACTAGAAACTTCTCTTGGCTTATCTTATCTTGAATCTGTACAACTCAGTATTTGAAAACACTGCTGCTTGCTAAAAGATAACTGGTGAGTTTCTTCAAAACTAAAACATCAAAGTAGTGAATCCATAGCTTAAACATAAACATGAACTGAACTGAAACATGCATCAGGCAAGCATACACAGAAAACAACGAAGCAAAAGATATGTTTTCCAGATGCAGCAAGAATCAACTTTACTTTCCTGAACTGAGAATCGCACGAACAGATGGCCTCGGCTAGAAATCTCCTCAAGCACACTATGAGAGCTTCTAAATATTTTTGAGAACTAAAAGATTTCTTGCAACCAAAAATGAGCTTTGGAGCTCAGGTAAACAATCATATGGGAGTATGATTTGTAGTAGGTGAAAGGTGCAATGATTAGGCATGAGTTATCATACCAAATCCTTGCAAATTGATGAAAGCCCCCCTATACTATTTTAATCTGTGAATTGGATACACCATTTTTATAAAACAGACTCCATCCAAAATCATTTATTTAAGAAAACTGCTCCAGCTCGGGATTGTGCTTGGGGCGAAATCCTTCTAGAACGCATCTGGCCGTGCTTCTAAGATGGAAAAAAAGAAATCAGCTTAGATAACTGAAACTAGTTTGAACTGAAATTTGGATGTTCAAATATCAAAACAGCCCTTGGAATAAAAATGCTAGAAATTGTGGTCCTATGGAATTTTTTGGGGTGCTACAAGTCTACCCTCCTTACTGAAATTTTGTCCTCGAAATTTACTTACCAAATAGCTCTGGGTAGAGACTACACATATCCTCTTCTGTCTCCCATGTTGCTTCCCGTTCTGATTGGTTATTCCACTGAACTTTAACCATCGGGATGCTACGATTTCTTAACTTCCTATTCTCTCTATGAAGGATCCTCTCTGGTCTTTCTTCATAACTCAAATCTGGTGCAAGCTGGATTGGTTCGTAGCTCAAAACATGCAACGGGTTGGGAATATATTTCCTCAAAAGCTGATACGTGGAAAACTTTATGCACCGAGAACAGATGTGGGGGCAATGCTAGTCTGTAAGCCAGTGTTCCTACTTTGTCCAAAATCTAGTATGGACCAATGAACCTTGGGCTGAGCTTACCCTTCTTCCCAAATCTCATTACGCCTTTCATTGGAACTACCTTTAAGAACACATGACCTCCAGCTTCGAAATGCAGTTCGCGGCGTCTGTTATCAACATAGCTCTTTTTCCTGGTCTGAGCTGTCCTCAATCGATCTCTTATATTTTTAATAGCTTTAGCGGTCTGTTCTACTATATCTGGTCCCAAACCAGCTCTCTCTCCTATCTCATCCCAATGAATGGGTGTTCTGCACTTCCTACCGTAGAGAGCTTCGTAAAGGGCCATCTGAATTGATGCTTGGAAGCTATTGTTGTACATGAATTCTACCAATGGTAGCTTCAAATCCCAGCTCTCCGAAAAATCTATGATACAAGCTCTGAGTAGATCTTCCAGTATCTTAATCACCCTTTTTGATTGACCATCTGTCTGGGGGTGAAAGGCTGTCCTAGAGGTCAACTTATTACCCAAAGCTCTGTGTAGACTCTTCCAAAAAGTTGATGTAAATCTTGGATCTCTGTCAGATACGATCGAGACTGGGATACCATGAAGTCTTACTATTTCTCTTGTATACAGCTCAGCATATTTGCTCACATCAAAAGTTGTCTTGACTGGTAGGAAGTGAGCAGATTTGGTGAGTCGGTCTACTATAACCCATATAGAATTGTATACTTGAAAATTTTTGGGTAAACCAACTACAAAATCCATTGCAATACCCTCCCACTTTCATTCTGGTATCGACAGGGGTTTCAGCATCCCAGCTGGTCTCTGATGCTCTGCTTTGACCAGCTGACAGGTTATACATTCTGAAACAAATTTAGCAATATCGTGTTTCATGCCTGGCCACCAATACATCTTCTGAAGATCTTTATACATTTTGGTACGCCCTGAGTGTATTGAGTACGGGGCTGTATGAGCTTCTGTCATCAGATCTGCTCTCAAATTGTCCACGCTGGGAACCAATAATCTACCTTGATATCTAAAAATTCCTCCAGCTGTGGTATAGAGATTACTCCCCTCTCTACATCTTGTTTCACCCACTTCTTCAGCTGTTCATCCCTCAGCTGACCCTCTCTAATCTGGTATGTCAATGATGATTGGATGGTGAGAACAGCCAGGGCTGTAGTACTGTGACGAGGAATCAGATCTAGCCCAAAATTCTCTCTCATAAGCTAAGGGCCTCTGAGCTGTAATCTGGGTTAATACTATTGACTTTCTGCTAAGAGCATCTGCCACCACATTGGCCTTCCCCGGGTGGTAGCTAATGGTGCAATCGTAATCTTTGACCAGCTTTAACCACCTCCTCTATCTCATATTCAATTCTTTCTGGGTGAAGAAGTATTTTAAACTCTCGTGGTCTGTGAATATCTCACACTTCTCCCCATACAGATAATGTCTCCAAATATTCAGGGAAAAAACCACTGCTGCTAACACCAGGTCATGCGTAGGATAATTATTCTCATGATTCTTCAGTTGTCGGGAAGCATACGCTATTAATCTACAATCCTGCTTCAGTACAGCTCATAAACCTAGCTTGGAAGAATCTGTGTAGATAACAAAATTCCCTTGCCCAGATATCATGGTTAGCACTGGAGATTCTATCAACGCTTGCTTCAACTTCTCAAAACTCAGCGGACAACTAGGGTCCATTCAACTTAACTTGTTTCCTAGTCAGCGAAGTCAATGGAACCGCTGTCTTCGAGAATCCTTGAATAAATCGCCTATAGTATCCAGCAAGTCCTAAAAAGCTCTTCACTCTGATACAGATCTGGGCACAGGTCAGTCTCGCTCAGCTTCGACCTTAGCTGGGTCGACTTTTAATCCATCCTTAGAAATGCTGTGACCTAGAAATGCAACATTCTCCATCCAAAACTCACACTTTCTAAACTTAGCAAACAGTCGTTTGTCCTTCAAAACTTGTAGCACTATCCTAAGCTGACTAGCGTGCTCTGAGCTGGTCTTTGAATACACTAGGATATCGTCTATAAATAAGATTACAAACTGATCCAAAAATGGTTGGAAAACTCTATTCATCAAATCCACAAAAGCAGATGGAGCGTTGGTCAATCCAAAAGGCATTACTAAAAACTCATAGTGGCCATAAGGAGTCCTGAAAGCTGTCTTATAGATATCGGCCTCTTTGATCTTAAGCTGATGGTATCCGGACCGCAAATCTATCTTGGAAAACACTGCTTCTCCCTTCAACTGATCGAAAAATTCCTAAATCCTAGGTAGGGGGTACTTATTCTTAATGGTAATCTTATTTAACTCGCGGTAATCTATACACAATCTTAAGCTCCCATATTTCTTCTTAACGAACAAAACAGGGGCTCCCCAAGGGGATGTACTGGGTCGTATGAATCCCTTATCCAATAGATCTTGAATTTGTTCCTTCAGCTCTTTCATCTCTGTGGAATCAAGCCTATAGGGTGGTCTGGAAATAGGAGCTACTCCAGGTACTAAATCGATAGCATATTCTAACTCTCTGTCTGGAGGTAGACCACTGATTTCATCTGGAAAAACTTCTGGAAATTCATTCACCACCTCCACAACATCCAGCTCGAGCTTACTAGAAATAGTTAGGGGAGATAAACATGCTAAAAATCTTACTCCACCTTTCCTCAGATAACGATGGGCTTGCAAAGCTAAAATAACGTGGGAACTCGTCTAAGCTGGTTAGTTTCAAAAGAAAACTGAGATCCCTTGGACAGCTTTACTACTACTGTCCTGAGCTTAAAATCGATTACTAACTCATACTAAGATAACCAGTCAATTCCCAAAATCAAATCGAATTCAGGCATGGGTAGAATAATCAGGTTAGCAGTAACTAAATGTCCTTGAAACTCGAGCTCTAAGTCACGGTATAACCCATGGGTTACTAACTCTTCTCCAGAAGGTACAGTAACTTCTTAGAAAAATCTTTAGCTATGAAAGAATGAGTCTCACCGGAGTCTAACACGGCAAAAGAGGACATACCAGCAACCAAAATCTTACCCGTAATTACAGTAGAATCGGGGTTCGCTTGCTCAGCTTTCATGACATAAAATCGACTGGGAGCCAGTTGTTTCGACTGTGGACAGAACCTGGAGATGTGACCTTGAGCACCACATTTGTAACAGCCGCTCTGGCCAGCTCTACACTATCTCGGGTGATTCTTTTGGCACTTGAGGCAAACTGGCTTGTTGTCTCTAACTGGTACTGCACTAATAGGCTGAACTGGAAATGGTTTCTGTTCTTGAGGTCGCTACTGGTTCCTGTTCTGCTTCTTAAATGGTCTTTGGTCTTTTTGTTGGAAGACCTTCCTCTTCTGCTATCTCTTCTCTTCTACGTCCTTCCAATCCCTCTCAACTCGTAGGGCTTTGTCTAATGCTTCCTTGTAAGTTTTGTGCCCTGCTAGCCTAATATTTAGCTTGAATGTAGGCTTCATTCCTTCCACAAAATGACTCAACTTCTCCTTGGAATCTCTACCAATAAGAAAAACAAAATAGCAGCCTCTCTCAAACTTTTGGATAGACTCCTGTACTGTCATGCTCCCTTATTTCAAGGTCAGGAACTCCCGTTTCAGCTCAGACCTCTTGTCTGCTATGAAATACTGCTCAAAGAACACTCGTTTAAACTCGTACCATGAGAGATTTCCAAATCTACTGACAGCTTGGCTCCTTCCCACCAGATCATTGCATCGTCCCTCAGCATGTAGATAGCGCACCTAGGCCTATCCAGATCTGGAATCTAAGGTATTCAAAAATAACTTCCATAGACTTGATCCAGCTCTCAGCAACAAGCGGATCTGTTGTACCACTAAACTCCTTTGGTTTCTGTCTTCGAAATTTCTCCTGGGAATCATCATGATTTGGTCCCCTGCTGTTAGAATATTGGCCGTTTCCTCTACCTGACTGTTCTACTAACAGTTCTAAGAGTTGGATAATACGAGCATTACTGTCTGGACTGAGTTCTTCTACAGGGGTGCTTCTTCTACCTCTTCCTCTACCTGAAATCTTAATCTATATCCCGAAATCCACAACAAAAGAACATCAGAACTCAAACGAGAAAGGACTCTTAACATAACAATAAAACTCACAGATCAGGAGATGCAGACGACGAGAACTGCTCCAGACTAGGAAGTGTGTGTTTATCTCAGGACCATGCTCTGATACCAAGTTGTGACGCCCAAACCCATGGGAATCAACGGATTGGAGTAATTGGTTAATCGAAAAGAATAGAAGGACTAAGTGCGAAATGTTGTAAGTTGTATTCCCTTACAAAAACTGGTTTACAAACAGATGGCGCCAAACGTAAATTGCTGAAACAGCTTTTGGGATAAAAGAACTTCAGAGTTCGATTACAAAATGATATTTTAACTATTGGAACTCTATATGAATTCTCTATTGTTGTAATTGATATTAATACAGTTTCAACAAAATATCAAAAACAACAACAGCACTGGCTTCGTGGAACGCTGGCCTTTTACAAACACACGCAACCCCAAATCTGGTTCAGCTCGTGCCACCCGCCTGCCCCTGAGCTTCCTCACCTGCATCAGGAAAACTAGTGAGCCTAGGGGCTCAACAGGTAAAATTGAGGATACCAAAGTCATATAATGCAGGCATAACTGAATCATGATACTTAAATTAAAGGAAGTCATCTGAACTGAAATCTTGCTAATGAAAAGACAGATCGGGACATCAGATCCGAATCGCATTTATACTGAGTGACTTTTGGCCTAGAGGCTCTCTGGTGGTCCTGGTGCTTGCTAGCATCTTATCTGAATTCAGTAACTTTCTTGTGAAGGGATATTATAGTAATACCATAATCTTGGTTCCTTCCTGGTTGACCGGGTCCTCTATGCCACAAGTCCTTAAAACTGAAAGTTACTTCCTTTAATTGAAATGAGATAGCTATTATACATGATCTTGATACAAAAATCGATTACTGAAACTGGTTGATTCACTGCTATGAAACTCATTTTGTCTTTAAAACCCTTACTGAGTGTACAACTGGACTACGAGCTGATGATAGCATAAACCAGCTCGGAAGAGAAAATGGCTTATGAATGCAAACAGCTTTGGCTAAAGAAAATAGATCACAAGCGTAAAGAATAGCTTTGGCTACATAAAATATTTCTCGGGTGTGAAAACAGATCACAGGCGTGAAGAACAGCTTTGACTAAAGAAAATAGCTTACGAATAGGAAAAACAGATCTGGTTCTAAGAAAACAGTTTACGCGTAGTAAAACATATTTGGTTCTAAGGAAACAGCTTACGCGTAGCAAAACAGTAACATAAGCTTCGGAGCAAGAATTTCAGCTTTGGAAGGTCACTCAGCTTTGAGAAATCCAAATAGTTTAGCAACGAATCAAGCAGTCTGGTCAAGAAAAATAGGCCAGATCTGCTTAGAAACGAAGGTGCTGAAACCAGCTCCGACAATCCCTAAACAAAATAACTCAGCTTATCAGATCGAAACATAGTCCCGATCAATCCAACGTTGCCTATCTATTCAGAGTCAATGTCCAGAACCTTTACAGCACACGGGAAAACAAGAAACTTCTCTTGGCTTATCTTATCTTGAATCTATACAGCTCAGTATTTGAAAACACCGCTTCTTGCTAAAATATAACTGGTGAGTTTCTTCAAAACTAAAACATCAAAGCAGTGAATCCATAGCTTAAACATAAACATGAACCGAACTGAAACATGCATCAGGCAAGCATACACAGAAAACAACGAAGAGAAATATATGTTTTCCAGATGCAGTAAGAATCAACTTTACTTGCCTGAACTGAGAATCGCAACGAACAGATGGCCTCGGATAGAAATCTCCTCAAGCACACTCTGAGAGCTTCTAAATATTTTTTGAGAACTAAAAGATTTCTTGCAACCAAAAATGAGCTTTGGAGCTCACGTAAACAATCATATGGGAGTATGATTTGTAGTAGGTGAAAGGTGCAATGATTAGGCATGAGTTATCATACCAAATCCTTGCAAATTGATGAAAGCCCCCTACTACTATTTTAATCTGTGAATTGGATACACCATTTTTATAAAAACAAGACTCCCATCCAAAAGCATTTTATTTAAAGAAAACTGCTCCAGCTCGGGATTGTGCTTGGGGCGAAATCCTTCTAGAACGCATCTGGCCGTGCTTCTAAGATGGAAAAAAATAAATCAGCTTAGATAACTGAAATTAGCTTGAACTGAAATCTGGATGTTCAAATATCAAAATAGCCCTTGGAATAAAAATGCTAGAAATTGTGGTCCTATAGATTTTTGGGGCGCTACAATTCAGCTGGCCGTGGAGGTGAGTCAGCTGTTGAATGGAGTGTCCCAGATATATATGTATATATATATATATATATATATATATTGGTTGTTACCGGGGAATGCCCCGTGCTACCATTGTAACTAGATTTGGTTTCTGTGGGTTTTGTATGCTGATACTTGCTGTAATTGTGCAAACTTTGGTTGTTGTTGTTGGGGATCCGGATCCGCCCCCCGGCTAGGCAGCGGAAGAACATGAAATAGGTGCCGGGAGACGATCAATACGAAAACAACAATTCCTAATTGTCATACATAGGGCGTTTAAACGGGTTACCTTGCTGGCACTTGTGCCTGGCTCCAACCGGTATTACAATAATCCGGCTCTTCTCGGTAGATTGCGGTAGATTATCGCCAATCCGATGTTGTTGGGGATCCGGATCCGCCCCCCGGCTAGGCAGCGGAAGAACATGAAATAGGTGCCGGGAGACGATCAATACGAAAACAACAATTCCTAATTGTCATACATAGGGCGTTTAAACGGGTTACCTTGCTGGCACTTGTGCCTGGCTCCAACCGGTATTACAATAATCCGGCTCTTCTCGGTAGATTGCGGTAGATTATCGCCAATCCCAGATCCGAGACTCCTTCGTCAGGCTGCACTAGAAACGCTGACGAGATCAGCACGAACGAATACTCCTCGAAAAACTAGGTCAGAACAATTTCCGGCGAAGCTCGTCGACGGCGGCGGCGGCGCGGGGGGCGGGGGGGGGGGGGGGGTTGGGGGG
>KV011158.1:79400-113000 GCA_001598015.1 Dorcoceras hygrometricum | reverse complement strand
GTTTCGAGTCGTGATGACTAATCAGTACAACCAAGACCTCGGACTTATTCACTCGACAAATGGTAACCACTTGGAAAGTCCGAAGGAGGGTAGTTTGATAGATCACCAGGTCACTATCTATCTGCATGCTCAGAACATCACAATGTTCCCTACCAATGAAACATGGTACTTCGCATCGCAGATACTAGTCTCGAACTCGGGCGGCCTTATCCTCATTTTTACGGCCCAATCGACTAGGAACATGTTCAGAATACACAGCGACTATTAGATGTGTTTCATGATAGTCGTCATACCCACTATCACATCTAACATACACTTCAGTGCATTCTAGGTCTTTACTCAACACAATTGTAAATCATTACACACATAATGAAAGTAAAGAATGCCATATAAGAAAATGCGAATATCATATATAAATATTGTTTGTACAAGAGTCTATAAAACCCACACGCCACAAGTTGGCTAGTTGGGCATCTAATCTAACACAGCAGCGCCCCCGAAGAAGGTGGCGAAGAAGAGGAAGACCTCCATTCCTGCCGAGAAGGAGGCTCGGCGTCAGAAGAAAAAGGGGGCCTCGACCTCGGGGGCCCGACCAGCCCCTACTACTGAGATGTGTCGGGAGCCGATGCCCCCGATCCCAACGAGGGAGGAGCGTCCCGAGCCGACGCCTGCTATCGTGATTCTTGAGGTCTCTTCCCCGAAGAGGGGACTGACGACGAAGACAGGCCCATGTCGAGTTCCTGCCCTCAATCTTTTTGAGGATTCCTTGGTGGTCTCCCCATCCGGGGCCATGGCCACAAGGTTCCTTTGCCACATGGTCCCGGATATAGACATTAGTCGGTTGGGGGGAGCCACCGACTTGGAGGCCGTGGGCCTATTCGTGGCCCAACTCGCGTCGATATGTTCCGATCTCCCCGAGCTTTAGTTTTTCGCTAGTGTTAGCGCTCTGATCCTTGATTCTTATGTAGGCAATGGCTTGGGGGTCGAGGTGATCAAACGCCTCACCCGAGCTCATCGAGCAGCAAATGACACCCGCCAGCAATTCGACGAGACGGTCGAGCATTGCATCGAGCTTGAGATGAGACTGGCGGAACTACAGGAGATGAGGACCGACGAGGAGAGGGCGGCTGAGGCACAAAGGGCGGACCTCGAGACCCAACGGCTGAGGCTGGAGGCCGAGAGGATGGCCCTGATGGCGCCGCAAATAAGGAGGCTCTCGTGGCCGAGAAGGAGGCAATAAGGTCCGAGCTCGATGTTGCGCTTGTTAAGAAAACTGTAGTGGAGGTCGAGCTCGAGGAGACCAAGGCCCGAGCTGCTGAGGAGATTGAGCGTCTGAAGGGCGAGGCCTCCAACGCCTGGGATCTTGGGAAGGAGGCAGTCCTCAAGACCTCGAAGTTTGATAACCTGTGCACGAAGAAGTCTGTGACCTTCTTCAAGATGGGTTTCGAAAGCTGTGTGGCTCAGTTCCGGGCCAATGGCTACTCCAAGGAGGAGCACCCAGCCCCTTCCTCAGCGTGAGGAGGACCCTGCAGGAGATGTCCGACGATGATGAAGAGAACGACGAGGAAGACAAGGAAGAGACCGTCTCTGGAGAGGAGGCCACTCCCCCGAGCTCCCCCAAGTAGTGATTGTATTTACATTTTACTATGTACTGTAACCTCTGAAGTTCAATGAAATTCCACTATGTCTTACTTACTTTCTCCCGAGCTTTTAATTTATTAAGTCTTTACTTAAGAATGAATCGGGGTAACCCGACCATATCATCGCGTAACATATAACACGGGCTAACCCGCACCAACCAAGAGTTGAATAATCATACATAGTTGAACAAAGTAGCCCAAGCTCTCCTGATTGAACGAAAGCTACTATGTGTTAGCATCTTTTAAGTCGTAATTGTCAGGGGCAAAGCCCAAGCAGGGAGGATGCTTGTCCACTCTAAATGACTTCACTGCAGGTTTGTTGCCCGAGCTGGTCGAGTCTTTCATGCTCGGGGGGAGTTGCCACCCGAGGAGGTGCCAGTGCGGAATTGGGCTAAGTGCTCACGTAGAAGGGCTACGCGAGGAGGGGTCCAGTGCGGAACTGGGCTTAAGTATCGAGTTGGTCGGGCTTATGTGCTCAGGTGGGGTTGCCACCCGAGGAGGTGCCAGGGCAAAACTGGGCTAAAGTGCTCGCGTAGAAGAGCTACGGGAGGAGGTGTCAGTACGGAACTGGCTTAAGTGCCGAGATTGTCGGGCTTATGTGCTCATTGCCACCCGAGGAGGCTGATAGTAGAATGAGTCGAGAAAAAGATCTTTTATTCCATGAAATAATGTTTACAGAGGATAATGAAACAGGGCTTACAAACAAAACTTGTATAAAACTCGCAAGAAATAATAAAGTCTAGACATACTGAGGAAATAAAACTTATATCCTGACGCTCGCATACCCTAAACCTTCGCATAGCCTGCATCCGAGCTCTAGCCACCTTCTGCTCAATCCGCACTTCTTCCACGTAACACTTCCTTGCCATCTTTCGATCTCCCAGTACTTCGCCCACAGCATCTCCCACCGGAAACTTAATATTCTGGTGCAGAGCTTAGGCCACAGCCATGAAGGCAGCCATGGCTGGTCTTCCCAAAATAATATTATATGAATAGGGTGCGTCTACCACAGTGAACTCGACGTCCTTAGTTTTCCTCAGACTCCCTGTCCCAAGTGAAAGAGGCAACTGAACAACCTTCACTGGTTGCAGATAGTGACATGTGAATCCAAACAGCGGTGTTAGCACTGACTCCATGCGATATCCCCCGAGGTCCATCTGCTCTATGATCCCCTTGAAGAAGACGTTGACCGAGCTTTCGAAATCCACAAAAATACGGGCCACTTCGTAGTTGGCGATCATTGCCCTTATAACCAGAGCATCATGGCGTGCTTCAGCATCCACAGGTAAGTCCTCGGGACCAAATGAGATAGTAGGTCCCGAGCGTCTCATATCGATCTCCATGTTCTCCATCCGACGGTACCGTGCCTTCCTTGCCCGATTAGAGTCCCCGTCAGTAGGTCCTCCCACATTTGGAAAAATCCCTGAGGCTGAGGTGATCTCTGTTCTCCTCGGGAAGGGTGCTGATCCTATCCCCGAGGTGTTCTCTCCCGACCAGAGGCCCTATTATTGTGTTGCCCGCTATCTTCTCTGAGGCCTCTTCTCCCAACGACGAAGCCTATCTTCAACTAGCGCTGCTCGCACATGTTCTCCTCGGGAAGGGTGCTGATCCTATCCCCGAGGTGTTCTCTCTCGACCAGAGGCCCTATTATTGTGTTGCCCGCTATCTTCTCTGAGGCCTCTTCTCCCAACGACGAAGCCTATCTTCAACTAGCGCTGCTCGCACATCGGGATTACTCTGGATGATGCGCTCCAACTCCTGGTATAAAAGCCGACACTCTGCAGTGGCGTGACCGTAATCTTTGTGGAAGTCACAAAACTTGTCTGACCTTGGATTCCTAGGAGGTCCATCACTCCCCCGAGGTCGTTGCACTAGCTTCCTTTCATCAAAGATCTCTAAGGCCCGAGCCTTGCTTACTTTTAATGACGTCCGATATGCAAACTGTCCCAACAGCAAAGGGGGGTCCTGTCTCAGGGCCTCGTCGAAGCTTTTCGGCCCGAGCCTCATTTCCTGGCCGAGGTGGTGCTCTTTGTTCACTTCTCATCGAGGACTGTATCTCCTCGACGTTGACATACTTCTCCGTCTTCATGAAGAGCTCATCGAACGTTTTTGGGGGCTTTTTGACCAAGGACTTGAAGAAATCACCCCCTCGCAACCCCTGGGTGAAGGCCCCAATTATCAGATCGGGCGTCGCAGACGACACCTCAATAATGGTTATGTTGAATCGTGTGATGTACTCCCGAAGACTCTCCTGCTCCTTCTTCTTTACTGTGAATAAATTCAGTGTTGTCATAGGCTGCTTTTTGCTACTGACGAACTAAAGAAGGAATGTCTGGCTAAAATCTTGGAAGCTCTTGATACTCTCGGTAGGCAAGAGGTTAAACCATTGCTGCGCTGGCCGAACCAGAGTGGTCAAGAAAACTCTGCACTTGATGGGGTCTGCATACTGGTGGAGGAGTGCGGCGTTCTCAAACCGTGATAAGTGCTCCTCAAGATCTCCCATCCCGTCATACTCTCATACGTTCGGGAATTTGAAGTGTTGGGGTAGCTCGGCAGCCAAGACCTCGGGTGAGAAGGGTACTTCCCGAGCTGGCGGTGGAGTTGGGCCCGTGTTCCTCTCTTCCCTTAGGCGGGCGATTTCCTCCTGCAGTTTCCTGATCTCCTCGGCCTGTTTATCGGGCGACGTGTGTGATTCATGTTTGCTAGCTAGTATCTGAGCCACATTAGTTGCTACCAATTCAGCTATCTGAGCTGCAGTGAGATTGGAGTTTTCCGACCCCTGAGACATACTCTCTGTGCGGCTGGTTTCTCCAGTACCCTGAGCTCTACTCCTCTTTGGTTGCATCTTGTATTCTTTCTTCTACGTTTCCCACATACGGCGCCAAATGATGTGGCCGAAATATCTCAGCCGACGAGCTATCACTACCACATTGGGAGCTCGGGAGCGTCGGGCACTGGCAAGGGGAAGATGCTTCTTTTTTATGTCTGCAACCACAAATCACAGGTCAGAGGACGTCGGAGGTGTGTCCGCCGAAGCCTCTCCGATGCTTAAGTCAGGCAGAGTGCGAAAGCAAAAACGAGAGAAAATATATGCTGTGAGAGCAAGTGAGTGCGAGAAGTGTGTAGAATGAGAAGCATACCTGATATTAATAGAGGGGCAATGACGATGGGAAGAGAATATCTCGGCGAAGGGTTTGACCCCATGTCCCTCTGGGGCTTGGTTGTTTTGTTGTCTGTGTTGTTTTCAGGGAATCCAGGTTTTACAGCTGGTCGTGGATTTAACCCAGCTGGAGGTGCCCCAGGAGGTGGTTAGAGTGTCCCAGTTATGTATACTATTTATATGCACTGGTATCACCGCGGGTGCGATGTCCTGGGTGATGCTTAGTTTATTGTAGCTGGCTGATAGCCAGGGGATACCCTTTTCCGTGCTGCCTTGTTGTATCTTGTAGCCTTTGCTTGGTTGGTTTTGTAAACTGGGATATCTATTTTGAGTATTTTCGTATTTTAAATTATATTGTTTTAAACCTTCAGGCCAAAAGCAAAAATTTTACCCGCTTTTTAGTAGCTTCCGCTTGTGTTTATGTGATTTTACTCCGTTGTGAGGTGCACAAGTATTCAAGGACACTGAGCTATTGCAGCTCAATATAAGTGTAACGACCGGACTTTTCTCAAAAGAAATTTAGAAATTTGGGGTTCGAATTGAATGACCCAAAAATTTCAATCTTAAAAAACATAAAAGTCGTTACTAAAATTCTGGACTAAATTGCGAATAAACACAATTCAGAATGCTGAAATAGCGAAATGAACGAAACATTGACGTGAGCGGAATTAGAATCAAGATCTGGTAAACACTTTTCATAACAAATGAAGAAAAATCAGCTGCAAGGGTGTACAAAAAATCGGAACTAAATCCTCAGCTGATCGTAATAACATACGCGGAATAACATCTGATAAAAATAACAAGTGTTTCTTTGGAACCCAAAATCTGATATAAAAAGGGCTGAACAGACTTCTACTGTTTAACTGTACTAGAAATCTGTTATAATACAAAGATGACACAACTGAATATCTGTATAACCAAAACAATGTCTGATAGGAAAGAAACGGAAGACGTCCATGATAAACACATCATCCGATCAGTTATTCCTCATCCAGCCTCCTACTGCTCATTACCTGCACTCAATGAAAACTAGTGAGACAAAGGCTCAAGAGGTAAAATCTGGTGGAACGAAATCATGCAATACAAGTAATGAAATCTGGTACTGTAAATGGAATTTGAAATCTGAATACGCTTTAGAATGAACAAGCGCAATACATAACTGAGGGATCTGGAAGAAACTGAAAGCATAAAACATAATCAATTCTGAAAACATTTTCTTTAAAAATTTCTACAGTTGTGATTAAAATCACACTTGCGCTCTTCTTTCATTTTCTGAAATTATGACAATACTTTAAACATTTGGTCCAATTCATTTGATCAAACTCCTGATATCAGTCTCTTAGCACTATGGCTCATGGTGAAGGGATATACAGATCCGTCAACCTGTACACCTGATCCTTCCTCTGTTGAAAGGGCACCCGGTTCGTCAGCCGCGCACTCACACTTCCTCTGGGGACCCTCTTTGTTGTCATAACTTAAAACATTTTCTAAAACAACGTTCTGCTCTTTCTTTTCTTTCATAAAATCTGTTTTCTTTCTCTCTTGTACGAATTACTGGTTTTCGTAGTTCAATGATGTTCTGGAATACTTCGAAGTTCTCTGTAATAATTTCGAAGATGAAAATTGAATAAAAGCTCTCAAATCTGTTCAATTGAATCGAATAATTCTTTTGAAATGAAGCGGAAATGGATAAGGAATCAGATTCTGGAATTTCTATATCAATTGAAGACGTATTGAAGAAATAAAGAATGAAATCTGAATTAGACGTATGTGTCTCAACGAAGAAGAAACAAATTAGGCTACAACAGACATCAACGCAAGTCAACGCAACTTAAACAAGGGCTTTCAGTCGTTGAACAAACCAACAGCTGAACAATATCCCAACAGCTGATGAACAAAACCAACAGCTGAATATGAATTAATACATCAGCTGACAACAAACAAAGTCAACAGATGGTCATGAACTATACAACAGCTGACAACGAAATAATTCAACAGCTGATGAAAACAACACAACAGCTGACAACAGACAATACAACAGCTGATGAACATAAACTATGCGACAGCTGAGTACAACACTTAGAATATTTTCAACAAAGAAATATCAGTCGTGGTATAAAAACCAGATTTCAGACTTAAGCGTGTGGAAGAACATGAACTACAACGGTTACCTTCGTCTGAAGAATTCAAAATATCTCAAGAAATTTCTGGACGAACATCATCAAACCATTTTTCTAAAACATTTCTGAATCAAATACCGTAAAATCGTACCTTTCATAAAAATAGAGCATAAAGGTTTCTGGTTTTTGAAGAACAACCGAAGTTATCTTCCATACTTTAAAATCTCATATAAACATGCAAACAGAACTGAATATATGCTTTCACTGAGTGAGCAAGAAACAAAGTTTACTTGCCTGAATTCTTGAACACAAATCACGGTAGAAATCCAGCAAATCACCAACACTCCGATCGCCTCCTTCGAAAAGCTTTAAAAGACTTTTGCTCGGTTTCTTAGAGAGAGCACCGCTTTGAACTAATTTGTTTTGAAGATAATGATGCATGAAGCAGCTTATCATCCTATTTATATGATTTAAAATGCCTAAGGAAAGAAACACGTTTAATCAAGATGCTCAAATTTCCTAAAAGCGTACTCTGTTTTAAACCAAATGATGCATATGGAAACCGAACGATTTTAGTTAAAACAAAGGATTCGATTGGCTTGCAGGAATTGACTAGACATCTACTGCAAATCGCATTCCTGACATCTGAAATCTTATTCAAACCGAAGGCTGATTAAAGTATAAAATCCAACGTCTGAATCTTTAACATAGTGTGACAACTGATATCACGAAAAGCTGAAACTCAACTCAATGTACAATGGAAGCTGAATTTACGTAAACATGAAATCTGAAATTTAGCTCTTAAATGATAAAAAGCTAAACAATACATACCTGAAATCTGAAACTCAATTGAATCAAGAGTTGAATAGAATAGCATTGTAATCCCTCAATCTCATAACTTTCTAATTTGTGGCCTCTAAAATATCTGGGCATTACAATCTACATCCCTTAAAAGAATTTTGTCCTCGAAATTTCTTACTTGAAGAGATCTGGGTAGCTGTTCTATATATCAGATTCACTTTCCCACATAGTTTTTCTTTCAGTGTGATTTACCCACTGCATTTTAATCATAGGGATAGTTCTATTCCTTAACTTACGGTTTTCTCTTGAAAGAATCTTTACTAGAACTTCTTCACAAGTTAAGTCTAACGCTACTTGAATAGGTTCCTATCTGAGCATCAAATTCAACTATAAGAGACGTATCGCTGAAATGAAATCATATGCAACAAAGTGGAACAGTACTTGGAAACAAAACAGATTTTTACTGTTCACCAACATATATGCAAACAGACATGACTCTGAAACAGACGCATTAAATGAAACGATGTAGTTTGCTCAACAAACAGACGTAAGAACAGTGCAACGACTGAATACAACGATACAATGCAATTGCTGAAAATGAACATTGCAACTGCTGGTCATAACGATGGAATGAAACTGCTGATTATGAATAAAACTAACAGCTGATGAATAATAAATACAACAACTGTTTACGAAACTGATGCAACAGCTGAATACAACTTTGGTGTTGCAACATCAAAACGACAGCTACGGTATCAGCTGTTGTCTATCAAACCAGACTTTATACTGATTCGACTAACAACTATCGATTACATAGCGTCAAGTTACGATATTACCATCCATCGGAAGATGAACAATCATAAACATACGAGAATCAAACTCGAGCTCCTCACGACAAAGTACTGGGTCTGACGAAACTCTTGCCTAACAAATCCTGGAACTGATCTTTTAATCCTTTCATTTTCTTAGGGGTAACAGCTGATGAATAATAAATACAACAACTGTTTACGAAACTGATGCAACAGCTGAATACAACTTTGGTGTTGCAACATCAAAACGACAGCTACGGTATCAGCTGTTGTCTATCAAACCAGACTTTATACTGATTCGACTAACAACTATCGATTACATAGCGTCAAGTTACGATATTACCATCCATCGGAAGATGAACAATCATAAACATACGAGAATCAAACTCGAGCTCCTCACGACAAAGTACTGGGTCTGACGAAACTCTTGCCTAACAAATCCTGGAACTGATCTTTTAATCCTTTCATTTTCTTAGGGGTAATCTATACAGAGGCTTAAAAATTGGAACAGCTTCTGGTACCAAATCAATAATAAACTCTAAATCATGATTGGGAGGTAACCCTAAGAAATCCTTAACATCCATTTCTTAAACACCTTTAAGCCTTAACAGTTGACATTATCTTAAGGGTACAATCGTATGTATCAGCTTTAAACGAAAAAGAATTTATGCCTGGTATCTTAATTGCAACAGACCTCTGCTTAAAATTTATGACTGTTTCATACTTAGTTAACCAATCTATCCCAAAATTCAATCAAACCCAATTATCGGCAATACTATTAAATCTGCGAAAGCAATATTCCTCTGTAACTTAAGTTCTATATTTCGTATAACATGATTGGTTACTAAACTCGCCCTCAAAGGGATCTGAACACAGTACTCTACTTCTATTTCTTCTAGGTTAACTATCAATTTCTTAACAAACCTATCTGATACAAAAAAAATAAGTTGTACCATAATCTAATAATGCTATCATAAACATGTTGGCAACAAAATCTTACCCGTCGCTGCCAAGGTATCTGCTGGAGTTTCTTCGACTGTCATTATATAAGCCCTACTAGTGATAAGTGGTCGCTTCTGGGAACAATCCCTAGACATGTGGCCTGGCTTGCCACAAGTATAACACACCTTCTGGCCAAAAAGACACTGGCTTACATGATTTTTCTTATAAGTTGGGCATGGAGGCCTATTTCCTGAATTAGGGATAGCAGAGATAGGCTGAACAACTAATGGTCCTTTTTCTTGAGACTCCTGCTGGTTATTATTCGGTTTCTTATTTTCCTACGGTCCTTTTGTCGGAAAGCTTGTCTTTTCAACTGTCTCTCTTCTTCGATTGCTTTCCAGTCTTGTTCTGCCCGTAAAGCCTTATTCACAGCTGACTATAATCTATGGGTTCTGCCAATCTAACATCATGCCTAATCATCGGCTTCAACCCATCAACGAAATGTTGTAGCTTAATATCTGCATTTGTCCCAATCAAAGGAACGAAATAACAACCTCTCTCAAATTTGCGGATATAATCCCGCATAGACATCTCTCCCTGCTTAAGGGTTAAAAACTCACTTCGCAACTGTTGTCTTACATCCACCGTGAAGTATTGTTCATAGAAAACTCTATTAAACTCTTCCCAGGTAAGAATTTCCAAGTTCACTGTTAACTTGGCTCCTTCCCACCATATCATGGCATCTCCTCTCAGCATGTAAATCGCACACCGAGGTCTTTCTAGTTCGGTCAGCTGCAGATAGTCAAAAATCACTTCTATGGACTTGATCCAGCTTTCTGCTATAAGAGGATCAGTAGTGTCAGAAAATTCCTGAGGTCTCTGTCTTCTAAACCTCTCATGTGGATCCTCATGGCTAATTATTCTTCCTGAGGTTTGACCATTCCCATTAGTGGTTTGGTCAACAGCTGAGCCATGGTATTGAGGACGGGGTTCATTCCATCAGATTCGCTGTCTCCTTCTATAAAACTCCTTCTTCCTCTACCTCGTCCTGACATATCTGTAAAGGTAGCCCCAAATCCACCACAATTCTATGAGAGATTACTTTATGCAAAAACATGAATTAAAAACTCACAAATTTAGAAGCGGCTGGAGAGAGTTGTTCAGACTGGAAGTGTGTTTATCTCAAGAACCATGCTCTGATACCAACTGTAACGACCCGACTTTTCTTAAAAAGGAATTTAGAAATTTGGGGTTCGAATTGGAAGACCCAAAAATTTCGATCTTATCACACATGAAAGCCGTTACTAAAATTCTGGACTAAATTGCGAATAAACACAATTCATGACTGCTGAAATGCGAAATGAACGAAACATTGACGTGAGCGGAAGTAGAATCAAGATCTGGTAAACACTTTTCATAACAAATGAAGAAAAATCAGCTGCAAGGGTGTACAAAAACTCGGAACTAAATCCTCAGCTGATCGTAATAACATACGCGGAGTAACATCTGATAAAAATAACAAGTGTTGCTTTGGAACCCAAAATCTGATATAAAAAGGGCTGAACAGACTTCTACTGTTTAACTGTACTAGAAATTTGTTATAATACAAAGATGACACAACTGAATATCTGTATAACCAAAACAATGTCTGATAGGAAAGAAACGGAAGACGTCCACGATAAACACATCATCCGATCAGCTACTCCCCATCCAGCCTCCTATTGCTCATTACCTGCACTCAATGAAAACTAGTGAGCAAAAGGCTCAGCAGGTAAAATCTGGTGGAACGAAATCATGCAATACAAGTAATGGAATCTGGTACTGTAAATGGAATTTAAAATCTGAATACGCTTTAGAATGAACAAGCGCAATACATAACTTAGGGATATGGAAGAAACTGAAAGCATAAAACATAATCAATTCTGAAAACATTTTCTTTAAAAATTTCTAGAGCTGTGATTAAAATCACACTTGCGCTCTTCTTTCATTTTCTGAAATTATGACAATACTTTAAACATTTGGTCCAATTCGTTTGATCAAACTCCTGATATCAGTCTCTTAGCACTATGGCTCATGGTGAAGGGATATACAGATCCGTCAACCTGTACACCTGATCCTTCCTCTGTTGAAAGGGCACACGGTTCGTCAGCCGCACACTCACCCTTCCTCTGGGGACCCTCTTTGTTGTCATAGCTTAAAACATTTTCTAAAACAACGTTATGCTCTTTCTTTTCTTTCATAAAATATGTTTTCTTTCTCTCTTGTACGAATTACTGGTTTTCGTAGTTCAATGATGTTCTGGAATACTTCGAAGTTCTCTGTAATACTTGCGAAGATGAAAACTGAATAAAAGCTCTCAAATCTGTTAAATTGAATCGAATAATTCTTTTGAAATGAAGCGGAAATGGATAAGGAATCAGTTTCTGGAATTTCTGTATCATACGTATTGAAGAAATAAAGAATGAAATCTGAATTAGACATATGTGTCTCAACGAAGAAGAAACAAATTAGGCTACAACAGACGTCAACGCAACTTAAACAAGGACTTTCAGTCGTTGAACAAACCAACATCTGAACAATATCCCAACAGCTGATGAACAAAACCAACAGCTGAATATGAATTAATACATCAGCTGACAACAAACAAAGTCAACAGCTGTTCATGAACTATACAACAGCTGACAACGAAATAATGCAACAACTGAAAATCAACAGCTGATGAAAACAACACGACAGCTGACAGCAGACAATACAACAGCTGATGAACATAAACTATGCGACAGCTGACAACAGTTGAGTACAACACGTAGAATATTTTCATCAAAGAAATATCAGTCGTGGTATAAGAACCAGATTTCAGACTTAACCGTGTGGAAGAACATGAACTACAACGGTTACCTTCGTCTGAAGAATTCAAAATATCTCAAGAAATTTCTGGACGAACATCATCAAACCATTTTTCTAAAACATTTCTGAATCAAATACCGTAAAATCGTACCTTTCATAAAAACAGAGCATAAACTTTTCTGGTTTTTGAAGAACAACTGAAGTTATCTTCCATACTTTAAAATCTCATATAAACATGCAAACAGAACTGAATATATGCGTTCACTGAGTGAGCAAGAAACAAAGTTTACTTGCCTGAATTCTTGAACACAAATCACGGTAGAAATCCAGCAAATCACCAACACTCCGATCTCCTCCTTCAAAAAGCTTTAAAAGACTTTTGCTCGGTTTCTTATAGAGAGCACCGCTTTGAACTAATTTGTTTTGAAGATAATGATTCATGAAGCAGCTTATCATCCTATTTATATGATTTAAAATGTCTAAGGAAAGAAACACGTTTAATCAAGATGCCTAAATTTCCTAAAAGCGTACTCTGTTTTAAACAAAATGATGCATATGGAAATCGAACGATTTTGCATATGGAAACCGAACGATTTTAGTTAAAACAAAGGATTCGATTGGCTTGCAGGAATTGACTAGACATCTACTGCAAATTGCATTCCTGACATCTGAAATCTTATTCAAACCGAAGGCTGATTAAAGTATAAAATCCAACGTCTGAATCTTTAACATAGTGTGACAACTGATATCACGAAAAGCTGAAACTCAACTCAATATACAATGGAAGCTGAATTTACGTAAACATGAAATCTGAAATTTAGCTCTTAAATGATAAAAAGCTAAACAATACATATCTGAAATCTGAAACTCAATTGAATCAAGAGTTGAATAGAATAGCATTGTAATCCCTCAATCTCATAACTTTCTAATTTGTGACCTCTAAAATATCTGGGCATTACAGTTAGAATGTCTAAAGACTAGCAGTTTGTTCAAGATTTCAAACTCAATGACGACAACTTGATAGGATGAAAGGCCGACGATGAAAACAAAGATACAGTGAGACCGGCTATGAACTTAGCCAAAATAGTACCCATTCATATTTCATTTTTTTGAGGTTCAATAAAGGGGATACTAAAATTGCTTTCACTGGCATCGTTTACGAGAAGTGAGGGCGTCTTTATTTTCAGTCGCTCAATTGTTCGAGGTGGCGGGTTTTGCTAGGTAACATAATGAAAATGTATCGGACAGCAAATCCTGGTATGACGGATAACCCCGTCCAAGTCTTGATCTATACGAAAGACACATGTTTTTTTTGTATCTTTCGATTTCATTGATAGTAGAGAAACATAAAATAATATTTGATAAACTTTCACTCGAATTAACCCCAATGACGTTGGAGTCAATAAGACTGTTTGGTGCGCTTTATGCCATTCTTTAGATTGAATCCGCTTTTGCTTTCATTTGGCTGCACTGCAGCAATATGGATCAAATAATCCATTGGATGTCCATTCAGAGATGGATAAAAATAGTTTTTTACCCTAATTTTTATGTAAATGATCTAGTAGGCGCTCGTGGAAATGCAAAATTCATCTGCGATATATTCGATCTCGGAAGTCAAAGAAGGTTGGCAAATACAATTTACAGCCATCATAGACATATGTCAGCTTTATAGTCATTCTCTCATTGCGAGAGGTCTGTGTTTGCCCGGTCATTGGTTAAATTTTCAATGTGAGAGAGAAAAAATGTGAAATTAATATTGATGCCCCTTATTACCACCTCGGGAACCAAGGATCGAGCTGCACACACCAAATGCCGAACTACGCCGATAGCTCGGGAGGATCACCCGAGGACTTATGCCCAATTTGGAAAAGTGTCCCGATGAGAAGATCATGCCTCCAAGAGTCCAACCGGTATACGTCTCTCCCTCTTTGAACTACAAGATCACCGGGAATCACGAAAACAATCTCGCTCAAGATACTCATCAATCTAGGCGTAATCTCCACCGAGATAAGTGCTCCATCGCATTGCGGCCCGAGCATAGAGTACAGTGCCGGGTAAAACGCTCATCTCTACCGCCTAGCCCCTCTATAAATACCCAAGTACGCTCCTTCATTAGAACATTCACACATCACTTGCTCTCAGTTTACATATATTTCTTGGTTTTCTTTTTGCTCTCGCGTATCCTGCATGACTTAAGCATCGGAGGGGTTTTGTCGGACACACTTCCGACGTCCTCTGACCTGTGACTTGTGGTTGTAGGTGTTTCGAAGGAACCTATCGCTCCTCACCAAACCGACAGACCCGACGTCCCGATCTCTCGAGGTGATGGCAACTCGTCGGCTGAGAGAATTCGATTACATCAAATACATTCTCATGTCAAAGAGGAAAGTTTCTGAACCGATGGCCCCATGGGATCCATGGTTATTTTGGTCGAGTTTGATCAGCAAGCCACCACCACGGATGACCTCTCAGATATGGGTTCAACAGGCCTAACTATAATTCAAAATCTGTGACAGGCGGTCGCCAGTTAGACACCCCGTTTCGTACTCCCTGAAACTGGCGGGTACACGAGGCGGACTCAAAATAACAATCCAGGAATATCACACCTTATTATTTGAAAAAAAAACCCTAAAACAGGTTCTAATACAAGATAGTCATAGCCCATGTATTTCAGTTGTCGGATTACGCTAATGAGATTGATAAATAAAAGCATGTCCTCATTGCATCGGTAATATTGAATAAACGACGGTTTTAAAAAGGATAAAAAAACCCAGGATTCAAGATTTCAAACGCAACGATGACAACTAAACACGAGGGTAGCATTCGTTGCGGTTTACCTCATTAAATTCAATACTTCACATCAGTTTTGGTGAAAAAATCTCAATCAGGGTTAAATGTTAGAGTAGTTGAAAATTGATCAAATCTCTTAGTACATAGTATAGATACAAGTCTTCGGTACTAACTAAAAATAAATTACGTTTTCTAACGAGACTACGAAGAAATATTAGAGCCAGTATTATTTAGTTTTTATCTTTGAATTAAATATTTTTCAATGCCTCAGCATTAATTTTTACTCGGATATTCTATATTTAGTCTGAGTCTACTTTTTAAAATTCAATGTGCAAAGTTCTTTTGAGTCATGGCACAGTAGTGCTAATGGTTTTCATATAAGTCGAGGAATCGTCACCAATTCAAACTCGAACACAAAGACCAAATCAATGTTAATGAATTAGATCGCTTAGGTATAGACAGTATCAAAGTTAATATCAAAGTGCGTAGACAATAATAAATTGAAGAATAAGGAATTTCAGAAAATAGTAGGTTACCATTTCAAGAAATAGTAACCTCAGAAATGTAAAATTTATGGGGCTCCATTATCTGATATCCTTTTTAAATTCTAATACTAACGCATCTCACTTTAAAAAAATATTTTCCAATGATAATATAACTTATCCCCGAACTTCTGGCATATCATAAAAATACATTGTAATACCAAGGTATGTCACTAAAATTCATTCCCAAACAAGATGGCATATCCCCGAACTTCTGGCATCATTAAAAAGCACATTATTTACACATTAAGTTTTCAATTTATAATAATTACAAATACGTTCGATACAATGGTTCGTAACTAGACATTAATAACTTTACCAGTTAGTTATATATCAAAAACATTTACAAATACTTTCAATACTAATGGTTTGTAATCTGGACATTAATTTAACTTTACCAATAATTATATATATAGTTACAAATACTTTCAATAAAAATGGTCATAACTTACACATTATTTAACTCTAGCAAATATTATATACAAAACAAATGCATAGACACGCAACACATGGATATGATTACTAACCAAGTTTAAGGAGAGAATATCAAACAAAAAGTTCCACCACATCCAAACCTTCAACATACTTGTAAATTCCCAATTTATTTTCTTTATCGCAAACTAAACTAACGAGTCAAAAGTATAACTTGCACAAAAATATTACCGTAGAGCTAAAACTAGAATCGTGTTTAATTAATTCATGAAATGGCATGGCTACAATACTAAAATGCCCGTACACAGACTTATTAATTACATATAACTCACTGCACAAATGATATGATTTCTAACATTTAATATATACATATAAACCTTAATCACAACAAATGAATATATGTTACTAAACCTTAGAGCGAAATCTGAGTTTGTAAATAATAAGAAATGTGAAGTTATCAAAAGATCCATGCGAAAGGCAGACCATTACTATCTTTTCCGGAATCCAGGTTACTCCCTAAAGCCCCGAGATCATCAACAATCCTGAACGAAGTATCCTTAGCAGCCTCATCCCACAACGACGAATCGTCGAACTCCGGTAGATTCACGTTCAGATTCTGCAAAATCCCGCCCGCACCCTGCTCGCCACCACCCACAGCCGCCATCTCCTGATTGGAAGGAGATTCATGGCTCTCACCGTTTTCTTGTTTCTCCGTCGCAAGACAGTCAGTGGGGGGAGATTGATCTTGGTACAGATGTGGTAGGTTGAGCTTCGTGTCCGGGCCGTAGAGCTTACGCGCGGCGACGTCGTATGCGACAGCTGCGTCGTAGGAGGTGTCGAAGGTTCCCAGCCAGACCCTCTGGCCTCGATTGGGCTCGCGTATCTCGGAGACCCATTTACCCCAGGTCCGCTGCCTCACCCCCTTGTAGGTGCACGCAGCATTCTCCGGGCCGCCTTTCCCTCTCATGCATCCTTTTCTTGAAGTAGCCTGCGCACCACTCTTCCGGGCCCTTTTCTCCTCTCCCCTCGAAGGAGAAATCGATTTCAACATCTTTAATCTTGTGGGAGAAAAGGGTCAGCATATATAAATTTATTTATATAGACGCAGGATGAAGAGATAGATCACAAGGGTTAACATATACGTGTCTGAGGGTGAGGAGTGTAGACTTATACTTGGCAAAAGATTCTGAATTTATCGTGTCTTTGTTTCGAAAAGGTGGCGCCAAGCAGATATTGATCATGTGCCTCAATTCTATTACATTGACATCACCTTCTGCGTCACTCTCTCTCGGCTTTTTCTTAGGGGATAAGTTTGATCTTCTCTACTTTCATACCTAGCTCCAAACTATAAGGAGGTCTGTGATTATTTTTCGAATATAATTTAACAAAAAATTGTTTTCGAAGCCACTTTCATATCCTGAATAGTTGTTTCACGTTTTCTCTTCATGTGTAGAATCATTTTAATTTACTTGGAAACAAAATTACCTCACTTTTGAAATTCATAAGAAAGCGTACTTATTGTATTCAAAGCTGCAAAGGATTTCTTTCTTTTTTATTATTATTATTATTTTGAAAAAAATGGAAGCTATCTGATGCTCAGTAAAAATGGTGTCTATTTAGTCCTTGCATTACGTTTTCGACAATAGCTAAGTGTATACAAAATGTACTGGTAGAAAGTGCTTCATTCTCTTTACATACATAAGTGATTTATATGTATTGGAGTTTACCATTTACATTTCAGAATATAGAACATTGATAACGTGGCTAATCATGGTTTATATTTATTCGAAAAAATAAATAGAAAAAATCACTCTACATACAAAATATGATGTCCATATCGGTCGCGGAATCCCAGCTCTCACTTGTAACCATGAGGGGCCGATTCCCGGGGCCCGGCCCTTTTCATAAAAAAATTAATTCGGAAAATGAAAAGTGAGAAAAAAACTGTCATCAGACCCGTCGGGTCGGAGGATTTCGTTGGGGTAACCCTGAACTAGGCCGTATGTACATAGTTCTAGGTCAAACCCGTTAATCTGATTAACCTTCCCGTTGACCACGGGTCGGGTCCGGACCGGTTTCGGGTCAACATGGTCGGTGGTCAAGTCTACGTAAAAGTGTGATGTCAGATCTTAAAGGGTAATAATATTATCTCTTTTGAGGGGATCTGTCCGACGGTAGGAAAATGGTAAGACTGATCTCAAGGAATATGTCATAGCAACAACATTACAAACGCACCTTCCCGATGGGTCTAACAGCTCGGTCCTAGTGCACATAACTGATGCAGTAAACACTACCACATGTATGTACAAGCAAATAAAGTTTATCTTAGCCAATAGCTATTTTTTTGGACCTAGTGATAAGTGTTTTATCCTAACAATTGGTATCAGAAAATGTCAAGGGTTTGAGTCTCCCAAAAAACATATTTATATACTTCTTGAGGGGATTGTTAAGTTAAGTGCGCTTGAGCGAGAGTAGTACTAGGATATGTGAACTCCTAGGAAGCTTTCGTGCGTCAAACTTCTGACGATGAACCACTTGATTGGTTGGTTAAGTGACCCGTAAAATAGTGATGTCATATTTTAACGGGTAACAGAAGCTTGTAAAGCCAAAGACTCTCCAAGACAGAGGTTAGACACGCACCTCCCTAAATTCATGAACCTAACAACACGACCCTAACGCACACAATAGATGCACTCTATGCTGTCATATGTATAAGGAAAAGCTGTACCATGGCTAATAACTTTTGGTCTAACGATAAGTGCTTGATTTTACAAATTATACATTAATACAGAAATTGTGCTAGGATATACAAGTATCCGATGAAGATATTGGTTTATCCACCGGTTTTGCTATCGAGCACAGTTATTGTATGTAGCAATTAACATCTTTTACCTGATATCTTATGATTAATCATTGTTTCATTTCTGTATCATAGTATAATACATGTCATTATACAGAAAGACTATACCATAATATGCTATAGTAGCAAAATATGTTATCCAGTGCATATGTGTGCGTGTAGTTTGTTGTGTACAACGTGGTATTCTTGTCTTTTTGTGGGAAGTGGGATGAACCCTGAATTAGGTAATGCATGACATCAAAATTCCATTCTAAGCCTTTCGGAAGCTTGATAAGATATTTTGGTATTAATTCACAAGAAAAACTGGCAACTGACACCTAAGGATTATTTCTAGAAATCCTGTTCTTTTTCCCTTTTCTTGAAAGAAAATGAACATATATATCCCCCTACTATGATTTATTACTTTTTTGACATACCCATACTTGGACTAATGTATCATCTACATTATTGATTATACTTATAAAATTTATTTATTTATTTACGACATATACGATGACTAGAGTTGGGTTGTCAATTTGGTGTGATCGGATGGGTTTAAGTCGTGTTGATGCACAAAATAAAATAAATTTTTGCCCAACTCAAATATATCCGCAGGCATCCAACCCAAACCGATTCGACTATATTTTTTAACAAAATAACTGGTAAAAAATTAAGAACACATGGAATTAATATTTAATTTAAACGCATACTAACAAAATCTAACTCACATACAATTTAAAATTTGAAAGTTTAATATAAAAAGTTAGAAGTATATCTACTACACAAAATAAAAAATTGTGTAAATACCCAATATTTGGATTCGAGTGGGCGTATAATTTTCAATTTTGACACGCCAAGCACTTATCTTGATAAGTTCTTTTTTGAGATTTTCCCTCTTTTCTTTGGCACTTTTTCATTATTTTGCTATGATGATGAACTATCAGTTCTTAATACAGTTGCCGATCATTGTATTCATTTACTATTAAATATACAATGATTCCTCTACGCAGTGAAACTGGCTCACTTCCAATAAGAAGTTAGCCTAATCTTCATGATCAAACCTATGTAGTAGCAACCTCGAACACTAATGGCACAAATTTAGTTTGGGAAGGAGTTTTACTGGTTGTCGAAAGAAGAGTCTGCCGAAACTATTGTTGGGGAAGAAAGGCCGTGCAGCGTCCAAGGCATCCAAATCCGACCATTATCAGACAGACAAAGCACAAACCAGTAATGTGTGAGTCACGACCCCGGAAATTCCAGTGCAAGCGAGATCGAGAGCAAGTAAGGTGTGAGAAATGTGAATTTCACGACCAAAAATTGAAATCATCAATCACCCCGTTGGTGAATGGGATTCATGACGGTGATGCCTGTATTTGCTCAGATTCGCTGCTATCTCTGCACTTCTGCAAGGCTGCCCTTATCTCCTTCAGCATTTCATTAACCTTCACACCTTTCCTGCATCAAATTACACAAACAAATGTTTATTCCAGACTTGTTCAGAGCCCGAATATAATCCCCAAGCATCACCATTTTATGGCACAACAATCGAAAATAATGAAGATTACAAGGCATGATGTATCAAGAATTCAATTAAACATTGTATGGAAAGCTGCGCAAATAATCAGAATAACAAACTTACAGAACACTGACACCGACGACTGAAAGAGGTCGTGGGTATTCATCAATGTCCTTCACCGTTTCTTCACCAGTTGAAATGGGAGAATCAGCAGTTTCAACACAAGTGTGACTCTGCAAATCTATCTTATCTCGTCCTATTCTCTTTATTTCTTCTTTTAAGTATGGAAGCCTTTCCATTGCCTGTGGAGTGAATAAGCCCGTTAACTAGGATACCTAATGTAAAGGGATAGCCTTTTCTCACTAAAAAAAGAACACCGCTACATGCAAAGAACACTCAGACAAATACCTCAGGTTTGTCTATTTTATTTAGAACCACAATGTGAGGTCGTTCAAGGTAATCAGGATTGTACATACGCAGTTCCTGCAAAATCAAAGCACTCATAACTTCATACGAAAACATATGATCCTAATAGCAAAATTATCCAGGCATTCACAAATAGAACATGTATCAGCACTCACTATGTAAATCGTAAAAAGACATTAGGAGTTAGTGAAGTACCATGAAGCGGCAATTCACAGGTTTATAGAGATTGGAGTCTTACCTCTTTCACTGTCCTGTAATCACGTATAGGATCCTCAGCAGCTGCATCGACAACATGTACCAACATCCTAGTCCTCCTCAAATGCCTCAAAAAGTTGCGACCAAGACCCTGGAAAATATTGAGTTAAGAATAATATTTACAGTTAATCGATGAAATAACAAAACCATGATACTAAAGAACTGGATACTTTACTTGCAAAGTTAAAAAGTAAACACCAAGACTGTAAAAGGAATACGACTAGAATGAATACCTTTCCCAAATGGGCACCTTCAATGAGGCCAGGCAAATCCGCCAAAGTCGCTTCCGACGAAAACTGCCCAGCCCCCAAGCTGGGATCACCGTCAAGGCGTCCTAGATTTGGCATCAACGTTGTAAATGGATAATCGGCTATATCAGGCTTTGCTAAAGTGATAGCTGCCAGTAGGGTCGACTTTCCAGCATTCGGGAGTCCCTTGAAATCAGAAGGCGCCAGAGTATTAATTCATAAAACCATTTTATCAAAGCCCAGCATAGAATTTACAAATTGCATAAGAATGATTAAATGAGGAATATTTGGGACATAAACACAAGTTGTACTTACTACAAGACCAACATCAGCAACGATTCTCAGTATCAACTGCAGAGTGACCTCTTCTCCTGGCTGACCAAGAACTAGAACCTGAATCAATTAAGTGTCAAGACGAGAAGACTAGGAGTATTAACAGAATTGTAGTCCCTCTCTGCTATCCTTTTTTACAAAAATAGAACCAATGACGACAAGCTAAAAAAAACTTAGGGGTATAGTCAGAGAAACAAGTACAAAAGAGAGAGATTGCATTCCACGACTTAACAGATGATACAAAAAACAAATCCTCACCTTATCACTGTCGTCTCTCATTATATTGCCGCTTAAAGTCATCAACTTTTTCTTCTTGTGCTCAGGTGCTTCCAGCAAACTGATCTGCCATAACCAAAATTATGGAAAAAAATCACGAGAAGATGGGATTTTCAGATCAACTCCGATGTCTCAACTATATGTTACTACAAGTTTCAACGTGTAAATTACAGAGAATGCTATTACATCTTGCCCAATTTTCACAAGATTTACAAGCTAAAACTTCGGTAAAAAGGTCGATAACAGGGATCCTTACCCCTCCTTGTCCACCCCTCGCGGCAACCACTTCATCACCTGGATGTGTTAAATCAGCTAGAAGTTTCCCTCTTTTGTTTTTCACAACCGTACCTGATATAGTTCACAAAAAACACAGATAGTGATATCATATTTGACTAACATCTTTTGCTAAAATAAGGCATTCTGAAATGAACATATCTGGACTCAACAAACCGAGAGGCACTGGAATACGTAATGTTGGGGCAGCAAGTCCATTATGCAACTGAGAGGACAAGACACCCATCGAGTCAACATTCCCACCACGTTTTGCATTGTACCGAATATTTTTGTGAAACTCCAACAGTGTATCTATGCTCTCATCCGCATAAATCACAACATCGCCTCCATGACCACCCACAGGAAGGATAAGTGAACCATCAAAATCTCTCTTATACGAATCCCTTTTCTTTGTTTTGTCCTTTCCGAATGTTCTTTGAGACTTAGAAGTTGCCTTATGGTTAGGAACACTGAGGATAGAACCATGTCCTCCATCTCCAGCACGAACAGAAATAATCACCTCGTCAAAATACTTATGACGTTCCTTTACCAGAGTTTCTTGGCTTGGGGATGGCGGACTTTTCGTCTTAATAAGCACATTTTTCAGCACTGCGCATTGATATTTCTTTTGAACTGTTGATTTCCTAGGAAAATGTCGTGAACTACAGCGCAAAACAACAGTTGCCACAATATATAACAGAGTTAATGAAGAACAAATTACTAAAGCATTACAAAATATACGAAATAATATGATTTTCATACAAATTAATCAACAGAAAGTTAGGCAATCTAATACAATTGGCAAGCAATAGGCATAATGATTCTCAGTAGTATATGACGTAGAATAATTTCACTCATTAAGACACTTGGCATCCCAATTCCCTACCTGCAGCTCTAAAGTCTATGTGCTTTGAAGAATTACCAAAACTATGATACCAGAAGCAAAGGAAAAATGGCAAGAAAATAAAACATCAAAGATAAGAATTCATAGCAAACGGTCGGGAAAATTATCTTTCAGAGTCCTTGAAAATCAACATAGAAAAAAGAAAAAGGAAAATGACAGTAGCAAATTCGTCCCGTTTTCCTTGATTGACAAAAATCTTGATTATGAGGTGGCAAAAACAGAACCCCGGAAGCATTGATTTTGGTGGCAAAAACTATACATACCGACTAAAAAGAAAAGGTTGCAAGGAAACAGAAGAAACCGAAGCCCACAAACTTCTATCAGAAAAATTGAGAAGTGAATACTGCTGAGGAGTCCATGTAAGCATTTTATCTTCAGCTTCGTCACTTAATGGATAAACTAACAATCTGTCAGCAGAGCTCTCTTCAATGGCGGAAGTATCCAACTTTCGATACTCTGTTTGTGAATCTGCATAATTACATTTTTCCCTAAGTTTTTTTTTTCCTTCACCCTTCGCCTTTTTCCCTTGAACACGTCGTTTATTATTATTTTTTCCCCCTTATTAAGCATGCCTTTGGCTTGATAATATAAAAATAAAAACATTTAAAATATAAAAATAAAAACATTTAATATTAATTCAATTTGAAAAAAATGAAAGACTATTTAGCTTTATTTGAGGAACATATGATTTGATAATTACTTTAGTGATTTCATTTGTTTTTTAATTACATGAGTAGAAATTTGATCACATTTCTTGCCTACCAGATTTTAGTTCTATGATTATATCCATAATCATTTAAAACTATGAGTGAGTTTGGTTATGAATATTGGAGCATCAAAAGTGCTTTTTGTACATTTTCATTGGATGGACATTTAGTGCTTTTAACAACACATAATTAAGTTAAAATTAATGCTTTATTAGAAAGCCTAAAATGTTAGCCGTATAGTGCTTCTAAAATAATAAAGCCAGAGGTCAAAAGTAAAAATAAATTAAAAAACAATTTAGTTGTTTTATCAAAATATAAAACGCTTACAAAGTGCTTAAAAAACACTTTAAAGCCAATTTTTTTAAAAAAATATATAAAATAAACACTTTTTTTAACAAAATAATTTTAACTCCAAACACATCTCAACAATCTTCCCATTGTAACCTGTATGAGATTACCCCTTTTCAAATATTGTTTCATAAAATAACTATCCAACTTTTCTATTGAAAATACTATTTATTAACCTTTTAAGTCATACTTCAGAGAATATCTACAAAAGTCAGAGTAGCCTTCTCTATGCAAACATTAGATATCTTTACTTCGTTTATTTTTCATTACACATTAGGCAGCTGAGAATTTAGGTCCCACTATCCGATCAAAGGAAAGAACTAGCGAAAGCTACAGCTAAAAGAGTAAAAAAAGAAAAGCATATCAAGATCCTTGTAGTATGATCTGATACTGCAACCACATTACATCCAAATTCAATCGACCAGTAACGTGCCATGGTCGAAAGCATGTTCCCATAGCAACTCATAAGAACATACTATCTTGCCTCATTAACTTGAAACACTTACATGGTTACATTCAGATTGTATTGCCAGTGAATAATTCAACAAATACAAAAGGTTCCGTGGCCCGAGCCGATGAGTAACATGAAGTCACCTCAAGCAATGCACCAGATATTTGTCTTTTATCTCGGTTCCGTGAAGACTTGACAATAGCTAGCTCTTGAGGAAGTCCTTCAAAGAGAAGGATTGCTGCCCATCCTACAAAATTTAAAAAAAAAAAAACAACCGAATGAACTTTATTTCAGAGTGCGAAACTTATGAGAAACAAAAAAACTACCCACGTGTGAATTTGTATCATTGGCAAGCAAATGTATAAAGGGCACGAATGCTGACAACAGATGGAAGGATTGACAGAGTTGAAAAAGGTATTAGATCCTCAGTGCTCTATGTAAGCTTCGTAAAAAATATTCTATGCCACAAATCCCTATAAGGGTAACGAACTATTGGAACTAGGGAGCGAAGTGCAATAAATCAGAGTACAGGGATTACTCAGTGTCTGAGGGAATCAACAAGTACAGGGACACTCAGCGACACACTAACAGCAAACTTCAAACCTTGCCAAATTCTTGATCCAAGCACTGTTTGACAAGTGTTGTTTGCTGGATTAGCCTTTCCATTGCTGAATAGCTGGGCAACTTAGTATGTGCTGAAATCACAATGTGTAGGCACATATTTAAGAAATAATGCAAAAATCACCAAAAAAGAAATCCACGCTACAACTTTACGACAAAGTACCTAGAATTGTCCTGTTTAAACAATCAGCAACACGCTGTCTGTAGTCCATGCTGAGAAGATGGAACATAGGGGACTTCTCTGGTTCTTCATAAGCAAGTAGAGCCATAAAGTCCTAATCAAGTAATTACTCCATCATTACATGAATGACTGAATCAATTCAAATTCACGGGGTATGAACCAATTAAATAAGAGACAGACAACATACTTCAAGCTTCTCAACGTATTTCTGTTCTTTCCCAAAAGGAGTCAACTTGGTTTGGGCAAATCCAAGAGCTTCCGCACTGCCAGTAAACTTAAACCTTGATATGCATGAACGTAAAGAAGATATCACACTTAGAAAGTTTTAATCCATCTTTATCGAGATTAAGTCAACATTCAAAATTTTAAGAGAACAAAAAGAGATTTATCCCCTCGGCAACTTGCCTCGTAGACCATGTCAACAAATTTTGACAAACCATATGTTCTGATGCTTTCAATATTGTATGTTCTATAATTAGAAAAATCAAAATTTATCAACTCAACTTGCCTCGTAGACCATATCAACAAATTTCACCCCTCAAATGTCATGATGCTCTCAGTATTTTATGTTCTATAATCAAAAGTCAGCAGTTATTCAACTCACCAACTTCTAGAGCACACAAGCTCAACAAAATGAAGGCTCAAAAGATCAAAATGCAAATCCTTGTTTTCCTCCAACAAACCAGGGGCAAATTCTGCGGTCAATTCTATGGCTTTCAATGCATTTCCATCCATTGCAAAGTGGAAGATTCCTGTAAACGAACTGCAATATCAGTGCAATAGATACGTACATAACATTCTTTTCACATTTAGTTTCTTCAGTAAGCAGAAATGTTCTGGTGAAGTTTTTTACAAAGACAACACATATAGTTGAGAATTGGGATGGTTAGCATATGTTTCAAATAGTCATGGAATGGCAACAACCATTTTCTTATTCTTCAATGTACTCTATAGAATTAGAAAAAAAAATTTCCTTCTCTAACATCATCCTTCCCATTATGCAGGAATAATCTAAGAAGAATTTAGTACAAGCATAAAAGTCCTGCAAACTCAATATACAGGCTAAAAGAATTTTAAAATAGGATGCACTTGCTAGAAAGCTTTTTCAACATCAAAATTTGTGGCTTAGGCGTAGCATTAGTAATGACTATTATGCAAGTGGATAATTACATAAAAGTGGCACACATATTTGTCAACTGCCATCACTATACACCTATATTTTCTGCGGACCGATGTTTCAAAATACCTTCTCCATTAGTCATTTATCCTCCAAAAAATTTACTCGCAGAGTTAGAAAAATAACTCATGTACTTCGTTTCCTAAAGAATTGATTCATTGATATGTCAAACATGCCAAAATTTAGGCTCATTTAAGTTTGTCAACTAAGGACTATACTTCAACAAATTCAGTTACACAGACAAAGGATAAACATACTGGAAAACTGATAGGCAATAGAACTTCTACTAAATTGTCCATAAAACGATTGGTTTGGGAGGGCGGTGGGAAGAATTCCTCACTTTTCCTTTTCTCCATGTCCTCGAGATGACCAGTAGGCTGCTTCAACCCCGTACAAGTAATGAAAGAATCCACCGTATCTTTGAAGCAATTGTGCACAAGATATGATAGAACGACCTTATAGATGTCTTTTTCATTTACAGCCTGTAAGGAAATAAAAGTTATCACACAATAAAATATTTTCACTTAAAAGCACAAACATTTATTTAAAAAGGTGATTGGTATATCACAGTTCCCCGTTTGAATAGACACGTTCAGATCAAGAAAATGGACACTAACTGTCTCTAACATTGATAATCCCCCGGACCAGAATACTCCAATACAAATATGAAGAGTGTGAAGCATAAGAAAACACAGAAAAAAAAAACGTAGACCTAATAAACGCTGTTCTTCCCACATATGGAGGGCATCCAATGTGAAAAACAAAACTAAATTGTTGTTTTCATGGTTGGCATTGAGCTTCTGAGTTAGAAAAATGTTCAGTGAACAAAACGAAACAAACTCATGTCTACAAAACAACTGAGGTTCACACACCATGAAAGGTAAGCCAAATTAGTTAACCTCGCCGCAATGAAGCCAAATTAGTTAACCATAATCATTTAATTTCAGATGACTTAAATATACCCTAAAAGAATTCACTATAAAATGCGTAGAGATAAGAGACGACACTTCCACAATGACTCCAAAAAGGAAAGAACAGATACATGCATCAAACTCAAAATGACAATCATGAACTCACCAAGAAAGTTTAATTGGAGACAAACATTCAAACCTCGGAGGGTAAGAAACTCATAGAAAAAAACATTGACCTACATCACAAACTGCATAATAGCGGCCAGGACAATATAGAGTGCCTTACAATGTTCTCGTATTGCCTCGGATCAGCATCCATTTGTCAGCTTCGAAAGAAAATATCTTTCCCTCGTGTTTCTATTGGGAGAGTGAAAAGAGAGTTGAAAAAATCTCGACAAATCCTCCCGGAATATGCAGAGTTCTATATGCGTAGGCTAAAACTTCATCATATATATACGCTGCGGTGCTTCTGTACAGGAAACGGAGGGGATCGCTGCCGTGATAAATCCGTCAAACTGCTCTCTCGTTGTCTGCAGTTTCATTCCCAAATGACAGCACTGGATGGTATAAAAGCGTTGCACTTCAGGAAATATCTGGCCTCTCCGGTGAACGCGATTTTCGAATTCTGGAATAATATATTGGTTTAATACTTCAATTAAATTGGTTCTCAGTAACACATGGTTTTTCTAAATATATATTTTGATTCTTTGTTTTTTCATCTTGATATATTTTAAGTTCTATATGTTTCGACATGTCCAAATCTACTCGATTATCTATTTATATCTTTAACATGTCATGTCATTTTCTGAAATTATGATAAACTATAACAATGAAAATTTTTTTAAAAAGTGGTGGAAAGTTGAAAATAATAATAATGTAAAAGATATATTTTTAAGTTCGTGGTGTGAAATATCAATCCACAAAATAACTTCTTTTTATCTTGAAATAAAAAGAAATGAAGCTCTAGCTTTTGTGCTGTGCATAGTCCTAATCACAACGGATAATACAAATGTACGAAGAAGCAGGTATAAGTATTCAGCTTTTTTCCAACCCATTTGAAAACATTCAATCATTGAAGGGTCGAAAAGTGAATTTAAGATTCATCAGCTCAGGTTAGCACTTGCAGAGAGGGATTTTGAGCTAGATACTTTTAATCTATAATAACAAAGCAACTGGTTTGCTTGGTTTCAAATCCCAATCTCTCTTTTCTGATTCCTTGTCCTGAGCTTCAAATCATCCCAACAAGGAATAAATACTTAAAATCCAGGAGAAACTTAGGTTGTATTTGGATTTAAGAAATTCAAGACTGTACATTTAAAAAATTTCAATAGTAAGTGAACGAGTGTTATTTGCAATTCCAAATCCCTTTCTCCATACCAAATCCACCACTCCGTGCGTAGCTTTAAAACGTTTTTACCTGTCTGGACCGCCATTGAGACCCGGCATGTACATGACCCTTGTGCAAAATGTACTTGTATGTAAGGCCACAATACCACCTTAGAAATTATGCCAACATGAAATGCAATGGGAGAAGTAATACTGGAAAGTAGAAGACGAGATCAAGCAAAGAGTCGAACAATTGCAAAGAAGAATAAACACACGGCAGCCAACAGCAGACGGCCGAAGGTGTTATTACTTGTTACTGCTGTAGGAGGTGGATGTATGTGGCTTTAGTCATTAGGGAACCTCAAAGGAGGAGATTTGAAGGATGGTTATGCAAACTACACTGAGTCGCTCCGCATCTTGGAGCTATATAAAATTACTAGATTTAGAAGAGTGACATACCACATTTCATGATAGTAGATGAAAACACACACGAACATATATATAGTTAGTTTCAGAATTATTCCGAGTACAACTAATTTTCCGATTCACATAAAAACGGTTCATAAGTAAACCAATAAACCTATCGGACCAAGAATGAGAATGAGAAGGGCATTCTAAATCTCTTGTTGCTTTAAAAAATAGGAATAATGGGATGAAAGGCTAAAATGATGAGTCTAAGGACAAGTAGTTAGCTTGCATTAATTATGTAAAGTAAATGGTTCCGAAGGTATGTCGTTGAACTCACTCAACATGGAGATATCAGAATAACATACACAATAGTACAAAAAAATTACACCTGATTCAACATCCCACATGATAATAGGTGTGGTGAAGGGAAACACATGTAGAACACAATAATTGTAACTGATACTGCGAATAAGATGCATATTCATTTTCTAAAACGACCTCCTCATCCTTAATGAGAAGTGCTTATTCACCATTCGTGTAACTCCGTAAACACCACCTTTAACAGTTTATATAGACGCAGTCAGTCATGTAACTGATATCAAAATCGAAACTAATAATCCTTGTTCAACTTCTATGAGTTGCAACTGATGCCACTATTAGGTGGAGAATTTTCAGAAATGATCTTGATCCTTCAAGGCACAACAATCAAATATGATCACAGTTAAAAATTTAAGGGATACCGTAACCATAAGCAATGATTTTCGTTCGATAAGTGTCTGGTCATAAATTCAAACACACCTATGTCTGATTTCACATCCTAATTGCACCAAACAGGAAACACATTCTAAACAAATCAACAGTCTTAAATCTTAACCCTCCTTAGATCGTGATATTCAGGTGTAAAACTTTCCTAGCTTGAACATCCACTTGATGTCAAATTTTTTAGCTTTTTTTAAACACTGAATATGCAATCTATAGTTTCTAAGTAACCTAAATCATCTTAGCTATGTAACAGCTCCATACTCATGAAAAACACAAAATTTGCCAAAGGATTACCACCTCCATAAACTAGGCATCAAAATTTACACATTCCCACAAAAATAATAAAATTGTGTATTAGAATATCTATATGAAGTCACAAATACCATCAATAGAATATAATAGCACCCATGGCCCTATTTCTCCATCTTGTTATGTGGATGGAAAAACATCCTTAACAGCAGATGCAGCAGTCAAGTAATTCAATGTATTCCTCAGAGTCTCCTTCTCCCTTTTCAATCTCATCGCAGTATCCTCGAGTTCCAGCAACGCCTGCTGCTCCCTAGGTGCGCCTTCGAAAGTACTTCCAACGAAGAATGAGAATGGAGTCGGAAAAAGATTCCTCCTTAAATCCTGAACCTCCTTTTCCGGCTTCCCATTCAGCCTATTCGACAGCCTAATCACATCTTTCATATACAGTTCTACTTCACTAGCCAATGCATCCAAATCCTCAACCTCGCCGGAGGGGCGGTCCTCGAGCCATGTCACTTCCGCCACTAAGTAGGGCTTGCTGCGGACTAATTTGGTGACCCGGAAACGTTCCTGTCCCTTGCATATCAAGAAGAACCGGTCGTCAACCAGGCGTTCGTGTTTAATCACTTCTCCGACGCAGCCCACATCGGCTGTTCCCGTGGCGGCGTCGGTGTAGATGATGCCGAATCGGAGGTCGGTCTGCAGTAGCGTGTGCATCATCATGCGGTAACGAAACTCGAAGATTTGGAGGGGAAGGATAGCGCCCGGAAACAGAACAAGGGGAAGAGGGAAGAGCGGCAATTCAACCACATCATCAGATTTGGGGGAGTTGGTATGATGTTTTTCCGAGAATGAGGAGGCCGAGCAGCACAGCGACTCCGGTTTCCTACGCCCGTGACGGCGGCCGCGCGGCGTAGCGGGGAAACTATAAGTGGGGTCCAGGTTACAGACTGGGTTTAAGCACGGTTTGCGAGAAATAGCATAGGAAGAGGAAGAAGCAGGGGAATGCAAGAGCTGCGGCAGAGCCATTGTACTCTCAAAAAGGTCTCAGAAATGGGAAATGAGCATCGAAAACAGAGGCCAATAATTGAAAGGGAGACGGCGTATTGTCATGTAGAATGGGATATTTTTGTTGAAGTGAAACGGTGAAGAGGATTTTAGTGAATATAAAATGTTTGGGATTTTGCCAGTAAAGATGTGGATAACGGGAGGGAGATGTTTGTGGGGCTGCCGATGGGGGTTGTGGTGCTCAAGCTTTACACGCACAAACATATTTATCCATCAAACTATATTCTTCATGTTTTATATTTTAAATATTGTACGACTCTGACTTTATGATAGTTGCACCGGAAGTGATAAAACCAAGCCGAATTAGTTTTAGTTGGAACTCATTCGCATCTCGGAAATTTAAAAATATTTTGCTCGAATTCGATTCGCTTTAAACATCGAGTTCGAGTTCGGCTCGAAAGTTTAAACTTATTCGTGACAATTCTAATTATTGTTCAATGATAAGTACTCGAAAAAACTCGAAATTTAGTTATTTAATATATAAATAATTCATTCTAAGGCTTGCGAGGGGCTTGCGAACTTTGCAGCAATATCATTTTGGCTTGAATTCGGCTCGAAAAATATTCAAACATGTTCGAGTTCTACTCGAATTCGATAAGATAGAATATGAATCAAATATTAATTGAGACGTCTCGAAAACCTTTGCCAACATGCTCGTTTCTTTTACACATCTGAGCTGATAAATAGTTACAAATTGTTGTCCCGAATAGTTTTAAAAGTTAATCAACGAATGTAATTTATCCTCACAATCCGGAGTAATCCGGTCAAAATTCTGAAGTTAATTACAAGCTGTTCAATTTCGGTTCAAGACCCTAAGTGATGTTTGCCCATGAAAAAGGTACATTTTCATAAGAGAATAGGAATGACAACGGAGTTAGATCGTGCCGGATTTGCCTATATATATTATTTAGTAATATATGTTATTATTAGATACTCGCTTCTAATATACCAAAATTCTATATATATTTTGTTACTATTATATATTATTATTATTTAATAATGTTATTAATTAAGTTATTGTTTAGATTTTGAATGTTTTTAGTTATAAACAATATGTATTAAATAAAACTATTATTATATATATATTCGTGTCAGGTTCAGGGATGAAGTATTATTTTCATCTCCATATTCCTACTCATTTGGAATGGGGATTTTAAAAATTCCTCAACTCCTGTTGGGTTTTCTACTTGCACACCCGGTCCATTCGTTTCCACTTGCGGCACTAAATCCATGTTAGAGACTGGATTATTCTTGATTGGCCTGGTGAGTTCCTGACTTCATTGTATGGACATCATGGTAACTAGCACGAATGGGGGCCGATTTGTGTTCGTCATCTTACGTTCGTTATCCTACGGTATTGAAGAAGGGACGCTTTTTTCGATCCCAAGCACAGGTTACAAGATTGTTGGATTCCATGGAAACCGTGGTTGGTACTTGGATTCCAATAGAGTTCAGTTAGAGACTGTACAAGAACCAATTACTTCAATTAAAGAACCTAAGAAAGTAGCAAATTTTTTACCATATTGTCGTTCAGGCTGCGTCCAATTTTCACAATGTGAACTTTGATTGTGCAATATCTCCATATTGGCAAGATTGATGCAGGATACTTTCGAAGAATGTCAAACGAATTGTATAGTCCGGAACAATGGGGTGGTAGCCTGTTCGACGATGGAGCATACGAAGGCGTTAGACAGATCATCCTAATACGAAACTTGGGGATTATTTCAATTCAAGTTTCTTATGAGCAGAATGGGAAGTATGTCTGGGGAAGCAAGAATGGTGGCACATGAGCATTCAAGTCTGATAAGGTGATCATAGTATGATAAGGAAATATTACATCTTTACTAATCTTTTCATGAATATTTCTGAGAGTGTTCCGGTTTGTTTTTGTTGGGGATCCGGATCCGCCCCCCGGCAGGCAGCGGAAGAACAATCAAAAATGAACCGGGAGGCGATCAATACGAAAACAAATCAACATTCTACGACATTCATAGGATGTTTAGCGAGTTACCTCTCTGGCACTTGTGCCTGGCTCCAACCGGTGTTTCAAGAACCCGGCTCTTCTCGGTAGATTGCGGTAGAAACGCCAATCCGGTCCACGACTAGATCCGAGACTCCTTCGTCAGGCTGCACTAGAAGCCCTGACGAGATCAGCACGAACGGATTCTCCACGAAAAGTTGGCCGGAACAGATTTTCCGACGACGATCGGCGGCGGGCGGCGTCGGCGCACGACGGGC
>KV011158.1:26031-67042 GCA_001598015.1 Dorcoceras hygrometricum | reverse complement strand
AAACGGGTCAAGACGCCACGCCTATCATGTAGAGTCTCAATGACGTTTCGAGTCGTGAGGACTAATCAGTACAACCAAGACCTCGGACTTATCCACTAATGGTAACCTGTACTAATCAGTACAACCAAGACCTCGGACTTATCCACTCGACAAATGGTAACCACTTGGAAAGTCCGAAGGAGGGTAGTTCGATAGATCACCAGGTCACTATCTACCTGCATGCTCAGAACATCACAATGTTCCCTACCAATGAAACATGGTACTTTGCATCGCAGATACTAGTCTCGAACTCGGGCGGCCTTATCCTCATTTTGACGGCCCAATCGACTAGGAACATGTTCAGAACACACAGCGACTATTAGATGTGTTTCATGATAGCCGTCATACCCACTATCACATCTAACATACGCTTTAGTGTATTCTAGGTCTTTACTCAACATAATTGTAAATCATTACACACATAATGAAAGTAAAGAATGCCATATAAAAGAATGCGAATATCATATATAAAGATCATTTGTACAAGAGTCAATAAAGCCCACACGCCACAAGTTGGCTAGTTGGGCATCTACTCTAACAGTTTTTGCATATATTTTTTGGTTACACATCAGAACTTCGGACTCAAATTACAGGCTATCATGGTCCTGCACTCTTGATGGGTTCAGAGGTGATAATATCACTCAGTTTTTACACATACAAGTTAACATGTAGGCACTATTGTTCGAATTTAGACTCGAGATTGTTGAGGATAGTGTTGTATACTATTTCTTTAAAACGATATTACCCAGCCCAGGTGCTTACAACGACGAACTTCTCGTAATAGGAGCACACCAAATTACGAGAAAAACGAACTTTTTCAGATACTTTTCAGACTCAGAATGAAGAGAAAGTATGGAAATGAGAGAGATTGGAATGTTTGGATTTGTTGGTGTTCATTTCAGACTTTGGGGGGTCCTATTTATAGAGTTCGAACAGTCAGGGGAGGCTTTCGGTGAATAGTCACGACTTTTAGGAAAGACTTGATCGTATCGTCCAGATTGTGTCTATTCTAAAGGATCATGGCCTTTCGTTATGCAACCCCTTGATCCATCCGACATCAGACGCTCTAGATACATATAATACAAAGTTATATATAAGGAATGTTTGACTAAACTCTTTTCCAAACTTCATCTAAAATCGGTTTTGAGCAAATTAATATTCCAAAACTATCTACTCGAAATGCAGATTCAAGTTTTCAAGTCAATTTCGATTTTCGTTGGACGGTTATATCTCGGTTAACTAATTTGGTCCTGGCTCATTTTCCAACACAACAAAGGGAATATATGGACCATTCGGAGTAGAGCACGGTCAGTTTTTCTCATCCAAGTTAAGGGAAGGATCTGTCATCGTTGGATTTCATGGGAGGAAAGGATTGTTCATCGATGCAATTGGCACCGAAGTGGTCGACGGGAAACCTCAGATCACGGCTTCATTGCTTAGAAGTACTGCTAGCAAAAATCCCGCCTTCTCCATCAAATAAGCATGCACAAACTTATGAGCTATATCATTCATAGTTACTGTGTTACATATACAATCCATACATGTATGAACATTACTGTTGAATAATTGGATGTGGTATCTGTGGATCGAACAGAAAGAAAGTGAGAGAAGAGAGTCATCCCTCGATCGAAAAGTACTAGAACTTAACCATTATATATGCTTGGTTGATGTCCTCATGAACAATTTTATTCTAATTTTCGCATATTACGCGGTCCGGCAATAGTGAAAGATCCAGCTCCATATGGACTAGTTCCGTGGGGCGGGGATGGAGGGCAGGACTGGGATGATGGAGCTTTCTCAGGTGTTAAATAGATCGTTTTGACAAAAAAACAGATGACATTTGCTGCATGGAAATCGAGTATGGTCGAACTGGGCAATCCGTTTGGCCAAAGCACGGATGCAGCAGCAAAACACCCTAATCAAGAATCGTCGATTAAGTACATTCGGCACTCAATTAAGGTCGAGTACTTCATTTTGCTCGACAACGTTTTCAGGTGAAATTCGAGTATCCTTTCTAAGTTTTAACTTGCATAAGCGGATATTACGGTTCCACTAGAAAAGATCATAAATTAACACAAGTGATCCAATCCTTGAGTTTTCATACTAGTAGTGGGAAATATGGCCCGTTAGGGGAGGACACCTTAGGTATTTTTTGTCGGGGACTACCGAAGGTATGGTGGTTGGGTTTCATGGTAGAAGCAGCATGTATTTGGTTGCAATTGGGGTTCATATGGAACACTGGATGGGATATCATAGATCAATTGAACCACTACTAAATTGAATATTCACTCTATAATGTGTTTCTTATGCTAAATAATGAAGTTTGAAAGAACTTTTCTGGCATCAGTAGTCGTTTAAATGCTTAATGGGTAGAGCATTATTTTCCATTTTCCTGGTTGAAAAGAGATTTCATCTTGCATATGAGAATTGAGCCAATAAAAGATATATGTCCATTGAAGCTCATCAGACCATCCAGATTGTGCAGATACTTTAATCAGTGAGTGGGCCTTGGTGGGATCAATCGATCAACAAAACAACAAAACAAGAGGAGGACAATTGAAGAGTCAATTGTACAGAAATGGAAAATCATTATTACACCATCTAAACTAACCAATTCGATCCAAGAATCTATCATCAATCAATCAATCAATCTCATCACCAATGAACACACACACACAAAAAAAAAATAAAAATTCATAAGCCCATCCCATACCACAAGGTTAACGAGTCGTTTCAAAAATATATGCTGAATGACTCTTGTACATTGTATGAAAATATACATCTAATGTAATTCCATTCTTTCCAATTGCATAGCTAAGCACACATGGTACTACTTTTAGTTATTGTAGAAGTTAACAAACTCACGAAACAAGAATGTCAATATAAAACTAAGTATCCTGCGTGTGTTAAAGGCTATGATTTGTCATAGGGGGTGCAATGCAAATATCTTGGTCATAAGATATCTCTAGTAGCAAGTTTTTAAGCATAAATGTGCAATCTCGCACTATTTCTTATATACGGTACTATCACGAGTTTGTGCGGGCAAAAACATTATAGCTAGTGTGTTTGAACTTTGAAATACAAGCAAGCCATTATCTAGAATAATGCATTTCGAATACGGTATCAAAGCGGGGTCACTCCAGGAGCACGAGGGCAAGCAGTGTTAATTATTTATGCTCCAACAAAGAAGTTAAAATCTAGTTTGTTTGAAGTACTATTTTCCACTGTTGATAAATTGTAGACGCAGTGTCCTTTCAACATCTTGCGAGATGACACCAGCTGCGAAGAAAAGGGATAGATATTCCAACATGTTTAAAGATTCATAACCAGTCAATGCTAAAACTGGGAGTGTGCAAAAGACAGTCTACTTTTTCGCCCTTTCAGACGACAGTAACAAAATTTTGTCATTGTGGCTATTTTTTTCCTGCTGCGTGAATAGTGTAAAAAGAGAGAAGTTATTGCTGAAAGTGCTTTTTGAGTGTCCCAAAGAAATGTTACAGAAAGGCATTAAAGCTGAAGCTTGATGAGTTTTGGAGTCAGGGAAGAAAAGGGGACCATTTTCTTTAACCATGTCCTCAATTTTCACCATTTTTACAGCGGTCTGCTCACTCATAGGTCACAGGTCGCTGATATTAATATAGGGTAGGGTACCCTAGCTTCAGAACAAAAGAGAGGGTAGAATAGGAGAGAATCTTTGCTTTCCTTCTTGAATGAACTGATATCAAGTTAAGCAGCAGGCATGTTGGTGTCTTGTTTACTCTTAAATGTCAACCACTCTATTAAACCCTCCTTCATTTTATGCTTCAAGAAAACAAGAAATTCTTGAATCCCAGTGTAGTCAAGGGTGAGTGAAAATGGTTTCAGAAGATTCACCTTCGGACTCAAATTCTAGTATTGTACACCAATTCATCATCTCAAACTCCATAGCTGATCAAAACCAGTTTTCAAACCAGCACTTTGATGCTTATGGAACAGATTCGGTTTCCGATATCCCCTATGCTCAATCTCTACCTCTAAGCATTCAATGCCTTGGCGATAGATCTGTAGACCTTCATACCTCTCAAGTGTCAGACGAATCTCATGCTAGCCATGGAACACGGCTGATGGATCTTCTTGGAACATCGAATGAATCAGCCCACCAAGCTCAGAGGCTCTCACTTTCTTTAGGCTCCGTTTCTTGCCGACAAATCGATCCCGGTTACCTGCACACAGCATTTGATCGAATGATAAACGATTACTCTTTTGTGAGAAATGGTTTTATTGCAGGCTCTCAAAACCAATCTTGCTCTATATCCCATGGGACTGAATCATTTTCCGCGGCGATCGGAAGCTCTAAGTATTTGAAACCAACTCAGTCTCTTCTTGAAGAAATGGTTGGAATTGGAGGCAAGGATATGGATGCTGGTAACCAGAAATATGTGGAGAAATTATCCCACGGTGGCCTGAAAGGATTTTTCAGGCTAGCTTCCGAGATTAAAGCGGAGTTTTTCAGCAATGAATTGCTGTCTGAGAAGCATGGAACTTTTGTTAGTCTTCTAAAGCTTCTTGCTTTACTGGATGAGGTGGATACAATGTTTCCTTTCTTATGGCTCCTCTATTTCGATAATATTTTGAATCTTGTCCCGCTTCTTATTATGTTGCATTGATGAGATTTAGGTGGAGAGAAGATATGAAGAATACTATAATCACATGGAGGAATTGGTGTCATCATTTGAAGTGATTGCTGGTTTAGGAGCTGGAAAATCCTACACTCTCCTTGCGCTTCAAGCCATGTCCAAACACTTCTGCAGTTTAAGGAAAGCGATTTTGTCTCAGATTCGAGTTTCAAAGCGAAAGATCGAAAAGGACATGCCAAGAATCAGTGCGAGGTTGTCCCAGCTGAGTTTATTTGATCAAGAATCTAGACACCACCGAATTCCACTTCAACAGATTATACAGAACTCGCGTCAGGCTTGGAGGCCGATTCGAGGGCTGCCTGAAAACTCTGTGATGATTCTTCGTGCTTGGCTTTTCGAACACTTTCTACATCCGTATGCACCGCAGATTAATACAAATTCCCATATCTCAAAATGCTCAAATCCAATACAATGGTACTGATATATTTCCATGTTTTGGTCTTTCCCAGGTATCCTAATGAATCTGAAAAGCTTATGTTAGCTTCACAGACAGGCCTTTCAAAGAACCAAGTAAAATCTCTTCCAAGTTACATGCAAAATTACGATCTGGGATTATTTTTTTTTTACTATTTAAGATCTGGGATTTTCTTGGAACGATTGTTTTAGATTTCAAACTGGTTCATAAATGCCCGAGTCCGACTATGGAAGCCAATGATCGAAGAAATGTACAAGGAAGAATTTGCGGAGTCTTGGACTGAATCGGATCAAGTGTTGGCGCGCAGTTGCACAACAAGAGAGGGAGCAGGAGATTCCGCGGAGGAATTAAGCTGAAAATTAACGGGACAGCATATTAACTACAAATTTCATTGCCTTCCTTTTGTTTTTTGCATCAAACGATCTAGTTCCTCTTGCTGTAGCTGTTAATGTTAACCTACTATATATGAGAGGCTGTCGTCGTTACTGGAGGTCTTGTGAGAAATCAAATGACCCGTGGGTGCTAAATCTTATGAAGTTTCTTTGTTATCGCTTCTAGGTCGTTTTGGAACTTGGAAAAAATAGTTTGGGTTTCTATTTGAACTCGATTAACAAAATTACGAAAAATTACAGCAGCCAAAATAGTTTAGAATCCATAGATTAGAAACAATAAGCTCTATCTAAACAAGTTTTTTACATTTATGCAAAAGTGTGTTTAAAGAATGTTTTGCTAAATATTTTGAAAGTTATTTTTATAGGTTCTATCACGACAAACTTTTTAAAAACGTTTTTAGTGTTTTTAGAGTTAAAAAAATTTAAAAATGTATTCGGATAAAAATTTTATAAAATGTTTTTAGAAAAATATTTTTAAAAAACTAATTTTGAAGACACTTTTTAAAGAACAAGTGAAAGATTGTTTATAATATTTAAATAAACTTTACACGAATGTTGAATTAAATTTTTTTATTAGATCAATTTTTTTAATGCTATTTTAACTATTTCTTAATTATAAATCATTTTCTAAAATAATTATCAAAATATTTTTTTAATTTAAAAATGTTTTTATAAAATATTTGTTCAAATACATACTTACCTTTAAAAAAAATTTCAAAACATTTTGCAAGATTTAATAAAAAAACACTTTTATAAAAATATTAATTTTGGACAACTATTTTATAAAAATAATTTATAGCTAAAATGTGTTTGGATGATAGTTTACCGGAGATTTGATGGTGGATTTTCAGAAAAATGACTCATTCAGCTTCGATTTGTCCGGATTTGGCGCATGTTGGATCCACGGTTTTTAACCAAAAATAAAACATCTTTAACCTGATTTTCAAAAGGTACTTTTTTAAAAAATATTTTTCAAAAGTGTTTGCAAAAAATTGTCCAAACATTTATTTAATATATTTTCACTTATAAAACACTAAAAACGTTTTTATAGTTGTCCAAATAGAGCCTAAAAACGTTTTTAAAGTTGTTGTCCAAATAAAGTCTAAATGATCAGCATATCGAGGGATTGTTTTTCCGGAGTTAGTTTATACAAACACAATCAAAAAAAGTTTTAAACTTGCAAACATCTCTTAACTATTACCACTTCATAAGGGTTTTCTGGAAAACAAAAGGCAAAAGTAAATCATGTTTGGAATCATCAATTATATATATTTTCCTGGAAATATAAGTTCAACACACATGCATGTCTTCTTCTTCTTCTTCCTTTCTGTTTTTATTTTTATCAGCGATTTGTCACAATAAGGTTGATTGTGCAGCCAGTTCCTTGGAATTTCCACTGAAACGAAATATTGGAATTTCCAGTGCTTGTTTTTTCCGACACAAAGCAAGACTTCGTTAGGTGGTGGCAAGTTTCTTGGATAAAGTGTTCCTTCTAGACAATTTGTACATAATTACAATCTTGTAGAACAAAAATGCACTCACCATCTGTAGCCCAAATGCCTCCTGAAAATACTACAACGTCAAATAAAGTGGGTCAACACTTGAAAATATTTCCAAATCAAATCCAATTTGATTTGTTGGTACGAATAGTACAAGTTAAATCTGATAAGCTAACCTAAACTTCACGGTTCATAACTTCCCAGTCATGAAATCCCTCTCATTCCTATGTGAGATCGATTCATTCATGTGCCCTTTCGTCTACTACTAGCTTGTAAGGAGCCGCTCATTGTCCGTGCAACCTCTTGACATCGGTGATCACTCCCCAACCTCTTCTGAGCCCCGGGCGTCACATGCACACCAACTTCCGGTTGGTTCGTCCCCGAACCACACCGTACTAAAAGAGGTCAGCTTTGATACCAACTGTAACGTCCCAGATTTAACGATTGTTCTCACTGTACCAACACTACTCTTTCCAGCGTGTTTTGTCCTCACTCGCACGCACACTGGAAAACTTCCTAGGATGTCACCCATCCCATAATTTCCCCAACGTCAAATACGCTTAACTTTTGAGTTCTTACATGATGAGCTCCCGAAAGAAGATGCAACTTGTTGGTATGATTAGTACCAATTAATCTGATAAGCTCCCCTCAACTTCACGGTCCCATAACTTCCCAGTCTCGAAATCCCTCTCATTCCAGTGTGAGATCGGTTCATTCATGCACCTCTTCGTATATCGAGGGATTGTTTTTTCCAGAGTTAGTTTATACAAGCACAATCCAAAAGGTTTTGATCTTGCAAACATCTCTTAACTATTACCACTTCATAAGGGTTTTCTAGAAAACAAATAACAAAAGCAAATCATGTTTGGAATCATCAATTATATATATTTTCCTGGAAATATACAAGTTCCACACACATGCATGTCTTCTTCTTCTCCTTCCTTGGTTTTTTTTTTTTTTTTTTACTCAGGGGTTTGTCACAATAAAGGTTCGAACTCAATGCCTTTTTCTGGTCTTGTAACCTCGGTAATATATTCAACATACCACATGCATGTACTTCCACTGAAATGAAATATTGGAATTTCCAGTGCTTGTTTTTTCCGACACGAAGTAACACTTACTTAGGTGGTGGCAAGTTTCTTGGATAAAGTGTTCCTTCTAGACAATTTGTACATAACCATCCTTACAATCTTGTAGAACCAAAATCCACTCACCAGCTGTAGCCCTAATGCCATTGCCTGAAAATACCCACAAAGTCAAATAAATTGGGTCAACACTTGAAAAATATTTCCAAATCAAATCCAATTTTTTTCACTTGTTTGGCTTACTAATTTCCCCTCTTTTTCGCGATGAATATTTAAGATAATTTGCAACCACAAAAATTTAATTCAAACCAATTTTCTTAATTTCTGTTAGGCTGACATAGTACCGCTCCAATAATTCAGAGGATTACCTTAATTAGAAATGGATTGTCAGCCCATAACGTGACGTAGGTGAGGTATGGTCCTCCAATCATCCTTGCGAAAGTGAAAATCATTGCAAATAAAATCTGAAGAATCCAATTATTGAACGCAATTAATAATTTTCAATTCCGTAACTACTAAATTCATGTATCTAATATTGGTGTATCTTTTTCTATTTCTTTCTTTGCCCTTCATGCATGCTTCTTATAGTATAACTTATTTGGCGATCATCCTAAAGTCATTCTTAAAGAGATTCAATTAAAATAATCAATCAATATAATTCAAACCGTTGAAATAAAAGCTTAGCGCATTATCACATATAACTAAGATCCAAACATAAGACTTACTTTATAAATAGATTATTGTAAATTTCGATCATTGCTTACTTTTAATCCTATTATAGATGTGAATAAATTAAAGGGCTTTTTTTTATATATTATATCAATAGCTATAAGGAGAGGACGTACATCGGCGGTTAAATTGAGGTCGGTGCCCTTGTATCCAAGCTCTTTAAGAAGCTCCCTTAAGTGAAGGAATGGACTAGACATCTCCGTAATCCACAATGCTGCCACCATTTCTGATCCACACTAGAGTGTAAATACCGCACAATTTGTCATTTGCTAATTAATACAAAGAAACATATGGTAGTTAAGTTCTATCCAACCAAATACATGAACATGTAATTTTTTTTTACATAAATATTTTTAGACAAAAACTAATCAATTGCATTATTATGTATAAAGTTTCTTTGCGTGTGGTTGTTAATTAGACTAGATGGGAACACAGATGACAACAAAAAAATTTGAGATTACCCTTTGATATTCGAGTCCTGACCAGAGGCCGATCACGCTGACCAGATGGTGAACAGTGTTATCCATCTTCACATCTTTGTCAAAGTGGCAGCACACCAAATCATACAGCAGATATCCAACTGTCACCGCCAGTGTTTGCATCTGTTTTTATAGATTCTCCAATAATTTAACCCCTCGATCTAAACTCTCATAGTGGAAACTCAGGATTACTGCGAAAACTAATCTAGCGTGTAATGCTGAACAAAAATGGCGACTTCTTGAACTTGAATGGAGGCGGGTTCATCCAAAAATCTTTTAATTTGATCAGAAACTTAACTTCACAAGTGGGCTAGCAGAACTCGACTTATATAAGTGTAAATTTTTTTGAAGCTAATTGAACTCGAGAGATGTTGAAACTCGCCTGCATAGGAGAAGATTTGGAAGCCAAAGGGCATACGGGGCATCTCCAATCTTGCACAGAGGCGGAAGCCAAGACGACAGCCAAGCAAGCGTGGACTGTGGAAACAATGCGATTGCTGAAATCGAAGGAATGTCTCCGGAACACTTTCCTCGCCAACAGAAACAGTGTCGTCCATGAAATCCCACCAAAAACAATCAGTTTTATTACGTAATCCTCCATCCAATGGCTTGTTTTTCTGAAACTCCCCAACTTATTGTGAAATGAATTGAAGGGGGGAGTGTGGTATTTGATGATGGTTGTAATATATATGTGGGGTAGTTTGGTAGTGAAAGCCATCAATGTCTTCCATCTGCTACCTAATCACAGTTACTTCGATGCGCCTAAACTTCAATACATAGGCCATCTTCTTTAATAGTTTATGGTTTTATTTTTACACAATTTCTTACAAGCCTGGTTCAAAGATCTAGATTGACTATTTTTCTATTGGGCTGTGGTATGTAGAGAACATATATAGACGACGTTTGAAGTCACTCTCTCCTTTTAAAATATAGTTAGAAAAATCAGTGAAAAAGTAACATTTTTACTAGAAAAACAGATGTTTTGTTTAAGTATTTTTGTAAATGTTTTAAATGTTCCATAAGTGAAACGATAGTGTTTTTGTTAAAAAGTTTTGGAAAAAATAATTCTCCAAATATACTTTATAAAAACAACTAAGAGATGTTTTTTATAATAGTAAAAAATTCAATAATTTTTTTGTAGAATAATGCCTTCGATCTATATTTATTTGTAGACAAATTTTAAAAATTAGTAAAAGAACACTTTTTATAAAAATGTATTACTTGTCCAAATGGAACCTTTAACTCCTCCTTAATTGGTGAATTCAAAATATGATTGCATATATTTTAAGAACTTAGTTAACAGAGATATATTGGTAAATAAAATATACAGAATTTTCTAAACATGAAGATTAAATTATATATATGTTTGGGCAAAAAAATCGAAGGATATAAACTTTATAGACAAAGGGTCAAATTCCGAGTCCTTTTTCGGTTGAGTTTCCTGTCTTTCGATCTTTCGGAACTGAAACTGTCAAGTATGTATGCCATTTTCTATAAAGACACCCGCATCCGTTCACGTTATAACATCCAACAACTCTAACACAAATCATGGGATCCACATACCACATATACATTATATTAACATTTTATTTCTCTTACATTCATTTTGACATTTACACTTATTATTTATGGGTCTTGCTGTCCACTCAATCATTATCATTTCAATTTCATATTAAATAAATATATTTTTATTTTATTTACAATGTATATATGATTATATTAGGTTTAATTTATATTAATAGTATTTTAATTATTTGTAGAATATTATTTATTTAAAACATAAATTTTTATAATTATTGAAATAAACAAATATAAGATCGAAAAAGTCACATACAATAGAAATAAAATAATTCACGTGAAATAGTAAATTAAATGTTGTTGCTATGTTGTGTCCAAATATGTTCAATTAAGTCAGCACGAAGTTGATGATGCAGTTGGTTGTCACGTAATTCGGAATTTCTTCGTAAGTAATCACGAAATCCTCGGGTTGATCCATTCATCGGTTGTACTTGTTCGTCACCTTCATCTCCGTTCCAATTCGTCACATTGCCTCTCTCATCTTCAACAATCATGTTGTGTAAAATAATGCATGCTAACAAACTAGTCGTTAGAAATTTAAAAAAAAAAATGGTTTAAAGCAACGGCTACTTTGTTTCTTTCTTTTGAAAAAAAATTATTGAAAAAAGAAGTACAACGGCTATACACAATTTTTTTTAACTTTTTTTATTATTTATTTAAATATATAGGGTGGCCAGTACTTTTCTGGCCCACCAAACGTGTTTCACTGCACGTAGCTGGCAAATACTAAAAAAAACTGATTAACACGTTCAAAGTTTTGAACGCGTTAATGATGTGGTAGTTTTGCAGTGTTATAAGACTGCAAACACATTGCTTTTAACATCTAAAATATGTTATCACATGGAAAAAATAACATCATTGCATGTGATCTAAGCAATATTAAGACAAATTTTAATTCTGAACTCAATTTGAAATTCTTGAACCCATTTTTTATATAGAAGCATGTTAAATTTTCACAATAACATTTTTTGTCCTGCCCTGGTTGTTGGTAGGCCATACACATGAAAACTTTTTTCTTTTCATTTTTTTGGATAAAAAGATGTCATAGAAAAGTTGAATAACAAACAGAGTTGTTCTTGTTTTGTTTTGGTGTTGGAACAACTGTTATCTAACTGACTCAACATTCTCTTCTAGCAAAAATCTCGTAGAATCCCATATAAACTGGCTTGTTTACATTAAAAAAGCTGGCTTGTTTATAAATTATTCATATATTCTAGTCCATAATTTTTAATCACTCGAATGCAGTTCGACTTTGATTTAAATAATACAGTTGGAACCGAGTTTTATCCTTCAAACTCAAGGATCAAGAAATATAACTCTGTAGCCCCCAGGGGCACAGACGAGTTGGTAAGACCTGGGGTGATGTGGAAGTAACTTCCTCGACTTCACGGGATCGATTCTCGTGTGGAGCATATTTCCCACTGAAATATTGTGGGGGTATGCTCTGGGAGTTAGTCCGTTATATGGGCTCTCTCCCTCGGGCCCCTGTCATATCCCTCGATTTACCAACCTGTATGGGCCAAGGGGCCTCTGACCTATACAGGGGGTTAGCCCATTAATGGGTTAACTTTTTCTTTAAAAAAAAAGAAATATAACTTTGTTTCTCGAAAACTCATCAAACGATAAAGTAAATTCAGTAGTTATTATACAGAATTCATTCGAATATGATATATATAATTAAGTTTTTGTATATCTACTTTCTCACAATTTTCAAATTTAAGATCGAATATGATGTAACTGAATTTTTCTTCGACCGAAGAACTATAATCGAGTTGGGATCTCAGGAGCGTACACCTCGAGGTGCTCTGGATAATGAGTGGCTATATATGATGTCGGGAGACCTGCATCCAAGAAAATAGGTTTGAGGACACCGGAAGTATTTGCAACAAGCCTTTCCGATGATTAAGTCAGATCGAGTGATCGAAAATATAGAGCAAGAATATGTGTAAAAGCTAAGAGCTTGTGAATTTATGTGTCTATGCAACAAGGTTTATATAGCCAAATTATCTCAGCCGACAAGCTGATACCACCACGTCGGGAGCTCGGAACATCGGGTACTGGTGGATGGAAAACCCTTCTTCTTGTTGCCTGCAACCACAGATCACGGGTCAGAGGGCGCCGAAAGTGTGTCCGACGAAGCCCCTCCGACGCTTAAGTCAGGCAGGATGCGAGAGAGAAAAGAGAACAGTGAGAATATATGGATGCTGGGTGCAAGAGAATGCGAGAATAATGTATGTGTTGAATGAATGAGTGTACCTGATATTTATAGATGGGCTAGCCGGTAGAGATGAGCATATCCTGGCGAATATTCGCCAATACTGGGTATCTCGGGCGACATACTCTCCATGATCCTCGGGGATATTGTCGCTCGAATAAGGAAAGACGTATCGTCCCTGGATTCTTCAAATAAGAAAAGATGTATCCGGGTGGGATTCGATGAGATATGACATCATCCTCGAAAAATACTCTCGATCTGAGCACGGGTCCTCGAGAAATACTCCCGATCTGAGCTCCAATCCTCGGGCGACTTTCTGAGCTTAGCGGCATAGGTCGGGTCTGGCACATGATGTTCGGTCCTCGGATCCCGAGATGATAATGGGGGGCATCAGAGGTATATCTGGGCTTTCATACAGCGGTTAGGTGGTTAATACGAGCAATCTATCCGGCATGTGATGTGGTTGAGCGGGGTTTACGACTTCTCCCGAGATTGGACTACTCGTCAGGCAAGATGACGCATTGATAGGGAATATTCTACCATAAACGGCTTAGACTACTCATCATACGTGATGACTAGAAACACTCTTTTTAAACACTATTGTTATTTTGGAGAAAAGGAGACCACCGCATGGTTCCGCTCCCGGGGTGCTTACTCCTCGAGGGTAACATATTTATATTTCAAAGTATGATATCCCGCTATTTATTCCAAGTTGACTGATTTAAATTCTAAACATAAATTATCAAAAGATCAACTAGTCCAAAATTATAGATATTCACATTTTTTATTATATCCTACGTAGTCACTTTGAAAGCGATAAAGCAGTAGTTTATAATAATATCGATATTCACAATGGCGGGGGACCTGACCAATGAATCTCTTTTGGGTCAATGAGTTGACTTTGGATCGAGTTCAGCATAATCCAGGACATGACCATTGTCATGGCCAACTAAACCTGGTGATTTAGCCAATTCACAAGTAGTTAATGGCTATGGATTGCACAAAATACCCCAACATGCATTTTCCGATACTTAGGTTATGTTTGGACAACAATTTTAAAAATATTGTTAGTGTTTTAAAGATAAAAAATCTAAAAGATATATGTTTGGACAAATTTTTTAAAAAAGTTTTAGAAAACATTTTACAAAAGCGTTATTTAAATATACTTTTTGAAAAACAAGCGAAATATATTTTTTGATGTTTTTGAGTGAAAAATGCGGATCCAATATGCAACAAAGTAGGACAAGTCACGCTTGACCTCAAAACATATCATTTTTCTGAAAACCACCCTCGAATCTCCCGTAAAGTATCGTCCAAATACATTTTTAACTATAAAAAAATTTTATCAAATAATTGTTCAAGCACATATTTACTCTTGAAATAACTTTCAAAACCTTGCCTAGCATAAACTAATTTTATGAACTAAACTTGAGATCTGACTGCATTCCTCTGAAGATCAAGGAATATTTGATGAATTTTAATTGATTAAATTTGAGTTGTTCCGTTAGCTTATAAATAATCTGGCACACAAATATTATTTTGATGATGCAAAGGGATATTCTTATAAAAGGGACAGCAACATAAATGTTCAAGAAAAGCTTGATATCTCCATAGGAACAATATTTCGTTTGAACACAGAAATAATTAACCTAATAATTGCCGTCCTAACAAATTATTTATAGACACGTACATGTTGGTTTAATGGTTGTTACTTACGTGACAAAAATAAATACGTAAAGAGGGCACCTATGTCTGTTGATAGAGATTGCAAAGTTAAAATATAGTAAATCCCACCAAGCCTAAGTCAAAAAGAGAAAAAGAAAAATCACACTAAGCCAGTGAAAAATGGACAGAAAAAATATATATGTTGAGAATAGTTTGCCAACTCTACATGTAGTAATTTTGAGTTTTACACTTGTACCTGAACTAGTGGGGGTTATTCTTTTTAAATCCATGATTCCAGAATTTTTAATATGTTGAAAAGTTTAAGTGACTTTCAAATTATTTTGGGTCAAACTCATCCATCCCAAAGCAACATCTGGGAAAAAAATATTATCCAAAAGGGCCAATTCTTCGATTGCATTAGCCGATAAATTCCAACAATTTCAATGAAAAATTTAAAAATTTTAAATATGATAAATGAATGAACGATGGCCCATGACTAATCTAAGCTTGATTTATGGAGGTGTATTCAATCAATGACTTTTATAGATGTCGATGGATTTTAAAAATCCAGAGGTATTCAATTGACACATTTATGAACTCCATAAAAGTTTGGTGGTAGATTTCCATTGAATTTTAAAAAGTCAAGAGGTATTCAATCTCAACTTTTTAAAACTCTATAGAAATTTACGGGTATCCAAATTTCCTATAAATTTCGTGTCATTCCTACGAAATCCTCCATGTACAAACTCTAAAGCCATAGGTACAACAACAAAAACTAAAAAATTCTCTTCTCTTCACCCTTGAGATTTGGTGACATTTTTATCACAATACCCAAATTTATCTACCTTTCTCTCTCTTCAATATTCAATTACTTCCAACTACCACAAAATTTCATAATTTTTCGTTAGTTATATAATTTAAAAATTTACTAAATTCTAAATAATCTATTTTACATTATTTACTTTTCTTATGCCCATTTATTCTGTAATATCAAATGTCGAGTTTTATATGTTAATTCTTTCCAAAGTTTTAGTGTTATATTTAAAATTCCGTACAAAAACCTCTTTAGAAATCTAATGAAGTCAATATAATTCGTTTTACAATTCCATGGGATGCCATAAAAGTTTATAAAAATCTATCAACTTTACAAAAGTCTAAAATTTTAAAAAGTCTAAATACAGCGCAGAGAACATCTTAAGCGAATACAACGCAGATAACAACTTAGAGCGAAGACATCGCAAAGCACACAAGCTTTCAGATCGCGCATATAGCGAATAACTCAGAGCGTACAGTACTCAGATTAGACGTGAATCCATCGGCTCAGAATAGAGCGAATCAAGCGCTAAATCACTTGTTTTGATTATTTATTATTAGACTGACGTGAATCTATCGGCTCAGATTAGAGCGAATCAAGCGCTAAATCACTTGTTTTGATTATTTATTATTAGACTGACGTGAATCTATCGGCTCAGATTAGAGCGAATCAAGCGCTAAATCACTTGTTTTGATTATTTATTATTAGACTGACGTGAATCTATCGGCTCAGATTAGAGCGAATCAAGCGCTAAATCACTTGTTTTGATTATTTATTATTAGACTTTGTAGAGTTGATAGATTTATACTAGATATTAATATAAATCTAAAATCATTTGTTTTGATTATTTATTATTTATTAAAAAATAGGATGTTGAATTGATTGAAAATTGAATTTGCACATTAATATTATTTTATTAACAATTTTTAATTGAGATACACTATGTTATATTTTAATTTTTTTGATTTCTTTATGCAGTATGTTAATAAAAGATTTATTTTAAATAAAAAAATGTTATATATTTATGAGTTCAAACAAAATCATTATAAAAAAGTTAAAATTATAAAACTCATAAATTATATTAAAAAATAAATCCATAAAAACTCTTTATAAATCCATAAAAATCTCTTTAAAAATCTACAAAAGCCTAATGGAATCCATTAAATTCTTTTTATAACTCCATAAAATTCCATGAAAGTCTACAAATTCATATCAATTCCATAAAAGTCTATCATTTAAAAAAAGTCAATAAAAGTCATTAAATCTCTAGATTGAATACACCCCAATTATTTATTAGTTAAGATACAAGTTTTTTTATACAAATGAACACACAACGTATAATTATTGTGTGCGTTAGGTGGACCATCAGGCCTATGTATTAGAGAAAGCGTATATCTAACTACTGTTATCTCGTTATCTATTAGAGATCAATCTCAACTTCCCTAACATTCAGAGACTATCACAATTTTCTAAGACTCACCTAACCAGACAAAGCAAGCATGATAATATCAATAGATTGACATATGATAACTTTTCAAAAAATAGCTAATCTCAATACTATTCACATTCATACATACTAACACAACATGAAGAGCAACCAGCCACTCGTGAAGCCTCATAATTTACACCACAGCCTAATTAGAAATTAAAATATAATATTTACATCAATTCATCTAATGAAAATAAAATAATAGCCGCGGATGCAAGTCATTTCGATTAGTGCTCACTGTTCCACTTAAGTTTCAAGAATCATCGACTCATATGTAGCTCTAAAATACAATATCATCGAGAGAACTTTGGTTCATTTAACAAATATACTTAACTCAAAGTCAAAGATAGGACATAGAACAATAATGATGACGACCAATACCATTCATTTAATACCAACAACATAAATGATCCATTCAAGGCAATACACAACTTGCACTAATTATTTATATGCACCATAATATAATATAATATCATTAAACCCCAAATGCTAACTTCCCAAAAAACAAAATACAAAAAGTGTAATTTCAAGCCACCAATAATTCCTCACTTTCCAAAATCACTACCACCACAAGAAGAAGATCGATATGGACAAGGAAAACTGACCAAAACATTTTTCTTCTTCCTTGATCTGAAAATCCCATAATCTCAATGATCAAACAACTCCACAGTCGACATTAAAGGTTGTTGAGTAAGTCCCATCGAGTTCCATGCAATGTTCAAGAAACTATCAGCAAATCCCAGATGCTGAAACTCATCAGCCTCAAATAGGCAGCTGCCTCTGGTGGCGGAGGGGGCGGAGGTGGAGCAGCTGATGAAATCGAGAATCTCATTCAGAGAATGGAGTCTTTGGCTGAGTTCCATCATCTGAGCCCTCAAGATTGAATTTTCAGACTCAAGATTAACGTAGTGTTGAGTGGTGGCGCTTATATTAGTCAAGATCTGGCTATTTTCTTTGTTAAGCTGAGCAATCTCGGCCGTCAGATCATCCAAACGCTTCTGTTTTCTCATCCTTGACCGCCTCGCGGATTCCCGGTTCGACTCCATTCTCTTCCTCTTCCTCTGATCAATGGCCTTCAACAAATCTCCCCCCTCCGAACCGTTGTTCTGAATTTGCTGTGAACTGGACGAAGTCCCACTTGAAGAAGACATAGCTTTCCTTGTGTTTGGATTATATCAAATTCTTTTTTGATTTAGATATCAAGATTCAGGTTATATACTATATGCTGAGATTTTATTTATTACTAAAGTTGTTCTTCTAAAGAGTTGTTTATGAGAAAACGTAGAACCAGTAAAGGAAAACAACCGAGAAAGATTGAACAAGATGGGTGCGGCGCCTGAGAGAGGAATTAATCATAAAACCGGACCGGATGATTTCACTTACTACAGGAGACATGAATCTGAAACATCGATATCAGTATTATCATCGGCAATAAAGATTGAATCTTTTTACACAAATCAAAGAACCCACAAAATTTCTCTCTGTTTCAGCAGAGTAACAGCAGAATCTCACCAAGAAATGGAGAATCAGGCCAAAAACTAACCCAAGCAGAATAACAGGCAGATATCTGAAGATTAGATGAGCAGAATCACCCAACGAGACGAAATGAAAAGGCAGGGAAGCAGAATAACAGTAAAACTGAAGAAGCAGAAGCTAAGGGAAGGAAGGAAGAGAGAAGAGGAAGAGGTTATTGAGGTGGAGATGGGGTTGTTATATAGAAGGAAAGGTGGACAAGAAAATCAAGGAAATTCACGGAAAATCAAGGAAGAGGACAGGAATTCATTGTTTTCTAATGGTGGCAAATTAAAAATTATAAAAAAAAAGTGAGGAAAATTGTGGAAAAAGTGAAAGGTGGAAGGAAGTTGGAATCTTGTGTCTATTGATGGGACATGTGGGGTGGGCAGTTAATTGCTAAAACAACGTACAACTGCAGCTCCAGCTGTTACAATTTTTTACGGAAATCAATGCGTATCTTTCTTTTTAATCATTTTTTTTATATTTTAAATCTGCTTCTTGCTTTTACCGTAAAACGTGTCCCCCCGAATATTCCTTTGGGCACACACATTTTATAACACAGAATTGAACTTTATATATATATAATATAAACCCTCCGTGTTTTATTTTCATGAAACGATTTTACATTCATAAAAAAAATTATTTTTATATTAAATTTTATTTCAAAAATATTACTTTTAACTTTAAACCGACACATGAAAAAGTTTAATTTTCATATTAAAAATATTACTTTTCACATTATAGATATTACTTTTCACATTATAGATATTACTATCTTGACTTGTTTGGTTATCTCATGGGCTTTTGTTCCATCCATTTCATGAAGTTAATCTGTTCCAATATTTCTTATTATTTTGTATGTTAATCATCAATAAATCCTCCATGTAGATTTCATTGAATATATATTATATCTGATATCCTGCACAACTAAATTTCCCACCTCCTTCCCCGACTGCTACGTGCCACTATGTGTTTGGTCCGAATTTATAAAAAACATAACAAAAATATTGAACTTAAAATATTGGTCCAATCACATGACGACACGTGTTAGTCGGGGAAGGAGTTGAGGAAGTTGGTTATGCAGGATATCAGTTCCGTATATATATAATGTATGGATTAATGTTTCGACAAATATTTTTAGTTCACGAGAAAATATGAAGAAGTTATCACTAAATGTATCCACGTGACGTGTTAACGATCGAAACAACCATTTTAACACATAAAATCCAATGATTATACCAATTTTCGAAATAAAAATGTTAAAAATTGAAGGCTCTGTTTGGACACGTTTTATAAAAATATTTTTATAAAAATGTTAAAAAAATCCCTGCAAAACGTTTTGGAAGTTCTTTTAAAGGTAAGTATGTGTTTGGTCAACTATTTTAATAAAAATATTTTAAATTAAAAAATATTAGATAATTATTTTAGAAAATGATTTATAATTAAGAAATAGTATTAAAATAGCACTTGAATGATTAATCTAACAAAAAAAAATTTAATTGACTATTCGCATAAAATTTTCTATATTTTGTATTCTAAAAACATTATAAAACATCTTTCACTTGTTCTTCAAAAAGTGTACTTCAAATCTAGTTTTTTAAAAATATTTTTCAAAAACATTTTATAAAATCTTGTCCAAATACGTATTTTAAGTTTTTTAAATTTTAAAAATACTAAAAACGTTTTTATAAAACGTGTCCAAACGAAGGCGAATATATTTTCAGATCTTTGCTTACCCTCTACGTTTCATTCACAATTTTACTCCTTTTTTAAAAGAAAAACAATTAAAATGGCAACTATTTCATCTATTGTTGATCAAAAGATACGGTACGTGAATCCAACTCATAACAGTGAAATAACGAGTGGCAATATCATGGCTTGTCCAAACCATGCCCCACCTACGCGCGTCAACTTCCAACTTATTTGATCATAATTTTTAATACATATAGTTCTATTTTAACTCCAAATTATACGATATATATACGTATAGTACGTAGATATTAAGTTTTAAAAATATATATATATATATATATATCTACCTTTTAATTAAAATTTAAACATAAAAACTAAACATTGAATAGCAACTCGGGAGGTTGCCTAAGAACAAGTGGTAGCTGGAGGACCAGTGGGCATGATACAATAATAATGTACATGCCCACCTGTACTAAAACAATTTAAATATTACATTTTTTCCACCTTAACTTTTCTTAATGTATTTGATTTTTACCATGTTGCTTTGTGTTTGCTGTGAGGTAAATTATTGCCTTGCAATATTTACGAATAATATATATATATATATAATTTTGAAATAGTTTCAATAACCCCTTTTTTTTGTTTACTTTTTTTAATGAAAAAACCGAAGAATCTATGTCATGTGAATAATAATATATTATGAATTTCATTTATGAAGCGTGGGTAATATTATTTAATTCATATAAGATTTCTGAGAAAGGGATTAAAAAAATATAATGATCATGTTGTGTACCATGTACATGTCAAGGACATGTGATTGATTATTTTTTTTTTTGAAAAAATAATCATAAAAGAATATGGTAGCAACTAGCAATTTAAATATATTTTTGTTTCGTATTATTATTTCCTTTCTAACGTTTTGAACTCTTCTGATTTCCTTTCTAAACAAAGAACAGGCATTTAATTTCACATTTGATCGATGAACTGAGCAAAATTTGAATTAAAACCTTACATTTAAGTTTATAAACCATATTTAATTTTTCATTTTAAGTAATCTTTAATTTTCAGTGAAGGATTGATTTATTTAGCCAGCCAGCTGAAATATCAACCATATTGATGTAGACCCATAGTTAAGAATTTGAAAAATCAGAAGTTATAAGAATCCAGGGAATCCAAAAGAATATGCTTTTTGGACCTGTTGATTTCGATGACTTTTACATGCCATATGCATTATTTCCATTTCTCTCATCTTCTAGAAAATCACAATTATAAAAAATTTGGCCCATTTTATTCTCTTACTATTTACTAACTATATTAACTTACAAATTTTCTTTGTTTTCGATATATTTAAATATTTCTAAACTTTTTCAGTATTAATCTTTCCTTTTTGATAAAAGTATTACATATAAATAAGATTTGAAACATATTATAGTAATTTTAGGTTGGCAATATGGATAGTAGTTCTGTAAAGCTTCTTCCACCGCCGGGTGATCGACTATCGATGGCTATCTATTTATTCAAAGTAGATATTCATTCGAATTAATTTGATTAGATGCAATAGGGAGAATTTACTGGTTATTATAAAAGATATCAAAAATGTTTTTTAAAGATCACGCCTAGTACACCTCCACCGTACATATATAGTCTGATGTCATTTTTCATTCATATCAATTATATAGTCTATTTTTATATTTAATATTAATTATTTTTAATCCACATATAATTCATTTATTTATTTAACTATTTAATTTATTAATTTAGTACGGGTAAGAAGGAAATTATATTATAAATTTATATAATGCTAAATACAAAGCAAATTGATAGTATCAAGAACCAAAATTAAATGAGCAATTTACACCTTTTGACTTCCAGAAAAATATAAAATAATTAAATTGACTTTCTTTTTAAATCGTATAAACCGATTATATAACCGGACCATAGTACGGGAAAACCGGACTAAACCGACCAAATATCTGTAAACCGTAAACCTAGAAGTCGAATCGTAGCTATGTAAATCGGACCAAGTTGACAGTAGCTCACTATTTGATTATTTCATTCTATCTTAGGATATTGACCTAATAATGGATCCACGCACTGACACCCCTTTCCATATGTTGGTTCATTGAATAAATATATTAATAAATACACACTTAGATGAACTATTAGACAATGTTCTCTGGATAACATCATATTATTTCCTGTTCACACCATAGATCACTTGCACAATACACATTATTCTTTTTATTTTTTAATCTGTAAAATCATCGGAGTTTGGTATAAAAATAATTAGATTTTAATACATAAATATTGGGTTTCTTTTGTAAAGTGTTTGTGATTTTTTTTAAAAACAAATTGTGTTCCAAGTATAAAAAAACAAATTTGGTAACCAATATTCTTTGTACAAGCATATACCTATTCTTGAAAGAAATTTTAAAAATTAAAATATCGATATGCCATATCTCTACCCTTAAAAGTAAGGTTTTAAAAAAATCTAGCGACTCTTTTAAACCTTAATCTCATGAACAAGCACGAATAAAAAACTTATGATCAAATTATGTCCTCTGACCATGTTACATAACTTGTAGCTGCTGGTTTGATTGTGTAACTGGGATAGTTTTCATCCGAATGAGTTTGCATATAATCATGTGTTTTTGAAGAACAGAAATGGAAATAATGCATATGGCATGTAAAAGTCATCGAATCATCGTGATTCGACTCCTCTCCCATTGTTTAAAATTTAACTTTTAAAACAATGATACAGTCATGCTAAGCTTGAGAATTTTGACTTCGGTAAACGAAAGTGACGGTGTTCTTTTATTTTTCTTTTTGGGAAAAACAATAATCCATAATTTTTTAAGTTATATTACCGTGACAAGTCACCCAATTTGAGACTTGAAAAACCTCGCTTTCGTTTCGACATTTTTTTTTAAAATATTTTTATAAAAGTGTTTTGTAAATAAATTTTACAAAATATTTTGTAATTTTTTTAAAGATAAATATGTATTTGGACAATTATTTTATAAAGATATTTTTAAATTTAAAAATATTTAGATTATAATTTTAGAAATGATTTATAATTAAGAATTAGTATTAAAATAGCATTCAAATAATTAATCTAATAAAAAAATTAATTGATCATTTTTAAAAAGTTTACATATATTTATATTTTAAAAACATTATAAAATATTTTTCGCTTATTCTTTACAAAATGTACTTCAAGATTAGTTTTAAAAATATTTCCAAAACATTTTATAAAAATTTTATCCAAACACATATTTTAAATTTTTTAATTCTAAAAACACTAAAAATATTTTTAAATAATATATCCAAACGGAACCTCGTTAGCAACAACAAACTACGGCCACTTGGACATAATAGTTCTCGGTTAAATCATTTAATTTTTAAAGTATGATGTTTATATATCAAGTCGTTTCTCGTCATAAACTTTTTTCATATGCTATAAGTTCTCAGCTATCGAGGACCGCTACAGAGGGAAAAATGGCATTTGATATTTATTTAGATTTTTTGTATAATTTGGTATTTTTTTCCACGAAATAGTTATGTCACGCTTCCATGTGAAATGAATTAATTTAAAAATACGAACTTAAACTACAAAACACCATATAGTTACAATTTTCCTCTTTATTCTGTAGTTATTTGTCCAAACTTCACAATGTGTAAGGCACATGTCCCCTTCAATGGAATCAAAAGCAGGAAGGGAGAGCTCAATTTCAAGAAGCAACATGTAGACATTAGTTGATCATACACTCGCTTTATAATCAAAGTAAATGTTGGTTCAAGCGTGTATAATCGAGAGTGGTATTAGGATGAACGATTTTTTGGGAAACTCTTGTACGTCAAGATGCTACGTTGGGTCGCTTGATTTGGTTGACGATGACGTAAAATAATGGTATCAGATTTTATTGGGTAATACTATCTCGTGATAGGACTGACGGTAAGTAATGTTAAGACTGATCTAAGGAAAATAGACAGCACCAGCAATTGGACACACACCTCTTCGGACTCAAGAACCTAACAGTCCGATCATAAAGCGCACAATAGATGCACTATACAATGTCATATGAATAAGAAAACAAAGTTACGCCTAAACTAATAGCTATAACAATGTGTTATTATCAAATGATAGTAATTAACTTGATATTTAGATTTCGAATTATTGAAGTTTTCCTTTCTAATAAAACCTAAGAAAATAAAGTCAAAAGTCATGAAATTCTGGAGGATTCCATAACCAGCAAGTGGCTACTTGTATGTAACTAAAAACAGAAGTTTAGAAATTTTAGTTTTTTATACAGGAAATAACTGTTTAATTTTCTACTGCAATAAGATATATTGACGCAGACATATTCGTGCCACTTGCATTTTTATAATCTCCCACCTATGAACTTTAGACAAGATCCTAGCTACGCACTTAGGTATAGAAAATCAGAGTCCTATGTGTAATCAATGTTTGCATGCTTAGGCACTGTTTTGTGTTGCAAATTGCAAGAGTTGATAGAAAGTTTTTGTTATGTTCCTTCGAACAGTGTCTTAAAGACAAAAATTAGCTTCAATGTGGATAAAAAGTTAAGATAAGGATTCATACATTTTTAAAAGTAAAAAGACTGTTGAATGGATAAGGGTTCTGCAATCCAATCCCCAGTGTACATTTGCCCAGCGCTTAAAAAATTGGAAATAAAATAAAAGGGGAATAAATCTAAAGATAAAAGAAAGCACAATTCAAGGTGACAAATCATAATTATTTTTCTTGTTTCTTTTGATTTTTTCTGTTTTTTTTTTGTGCTAAGACAGGGATTGACAGGATGGTAATAGCACATGAGAATCAGAATATCTTCACAGCAATCGTCATAAAGAAATTCACACACCTGAAATAGATTTTTTCATATATTAGAAAGCATATTATTAATGTACAAAGATTTTTTCCTTTTTCCACACAAATATATGTACAAAGTAGAAGGAACTTGTTATAAAAAGTTCAAGCCCATGAAACAGACATAGTAGTAAGTACATTGGCAGCCCTGGGGTGCTTCAATAGTCTGTTAAGATTATTGGAATGGAAGAAAAAAAACAGCAGAAAATGTTGACATAAACTTCCGATGTTACAAAAACAGTTTCTATCGCTGATGTGGCGAAACGTACTTAAGGTTACACGGTGATTTCCATATTGGCTGCAGTAGCTTCTGGATGGTAGTTTAGTATTTCCATCCACATCAATTCCCTAATGGTCTCTTCCCCTAAATCCTCATCTATGTCAAGATTGATCGGGACTTGCGCTGGAGGGTCGCATCTCGGATCGTATAAGGGAGACATGTACGGGTGTTGAAGCGCTTCGGTTACACCAATCCTCTTTGAAGGGTCGAAGACAAGCATCTTTTGTAAAAGATCAATTGCCAAAGGATGTGCGTGAGGGTAAAGGTGAGAGAACGGAGTTCCCATTGAGAATGGAAGAGACTTGATGTATTTTTTCGCCTTTGGGTTGTCAATGAATTTGAGATCATCTTCCTGTTGACTACCGAGTATGTTGATAATTAACTTAAGCTGGTTAAGGCATTCGGTACCTGGAAAAATGGGCTTCCTACCAAGAAGTTCAGCAAAGATGCAACCAACGGACCACACATCAATGGATGTGCCATAGTTGTCACAGCAGAGAAGGAGCTCGGGGGCACGGTACCAGCGAGTGACCACATATTCTGTCATGAACTGACCTTTGCCGCCATTTGTGCGTGCGAGCCCAAAATCACATATCCTCAAATCACAGTTTGCATTGATCAGTAGGTTCCCTGGTTTTAAATCACGATGAAGAATGTTTGCCGAGTGTAGATATTTCAGACCTCTCAGTAACTGCATTGAAAAAAAAAAGTGAGAAAGGCCATGGTTTTGATCATTTATTAATTACCAAGACCCATACATTTACCGACTATGACAATCCCAAAATTCGAAAGAGTAACCATGTTCGTAACTAGGTAATTATTCCAACGAAAGGGTGATCTCTTTCTGATGCTTAGCTCTTGGATGCTGCACAATAGAATGATACTGGCAAGATTTCTGGAACGTATACATTCTATCAAAATATATTCATTCTATCAAGAGCTCAGGGTTTCAATAATTGATCATCACATCATGCATTATTTTGACGAAATGGAGTTATAATTGAACATGCAGTATCATATTACTAAGAAAAGTTGCCGCGATTTCGATTATGCCACCGTGCGTGTATACCAGTACAGGGGCTTCAACAATGCATTATTGGTTCACACTCAATCGTAGGTAATCTGAGACTATAAAAGCTGTGATGACAAAATTAAGCTCAATTTGCTCCTGGAACAAAACTATAAATGTATTACACATTATCTTAGACATTCGATAAATCTTTCAGCACTGCATAGGTCTTGTCAGCACATTGTTCAGAAATTCATTGTGCCAGTCTTCAAAAGGTATGGTTCAGGAATTTCCAAACGCAATTACACTATTAACATGCTAAAAACTCCTGAAGCCACTGATTATGAGAAAGTACCTGGAAGAGGAAATACTGGCAATGGTCATTTGTAAGTGTCTGAGAGGACTTGATTATCTGATGTAAATCAGTATCCATAAGCTCGTAGACAAGGTAAACATCCTTGAAACTTCCCTTGTGTATAGGCAGCATGACATCTTTCAGAGCTATCACATTTTCATGTCTAAGATGCCGGAGAAGCTTCAGTTCGCGCAAGGTTCTGAGTGCATCAATACGATTCTCAAAGGCATTATGTATCTTCTTGATTGCAACCTTTTCATTAGTTTCCCTGTTGACAGAAGAACACACGATGCCATACGCCCCACGACCAATAGGCTTGATGGGGACGTATTTAGTATCAATTTCAAAAAGTGTTTGCCACATCGAGTAATAATGTTTCCCTCGAGATCTAACCCCATTTGGAGGTTCCACCGGAGTAGCCATACTACTGAAACCATCAAAGAGAAAAAAAAGTTATACAAAGCTTTCAGCAGAAAAATTGCAATATAAAACACAGACAAGACTTGTATAAGTATACAACATATAGAGAAATTTTACACCGTATTATGGCTCCATCACCATAACCAGATCAGTTGCAGCAATATTCGAACATGATGACCAATAAAAACTCGCATTAATGGAAAAAACCATAGCATATTCAAAGTTTAGCATCGTAGATGTAGTATAAACATGTGTATTTACACGCACACGATGAAGAAAACAGGATCCACCGACGGCTCTTCCGAGAAAGCCAAATCAATATTGACGAACGCAGTAGATATCTTCTAACGAACACTCTCGATCAGTAAATTTCTAGGATCACAATAGCAACAATAAGATCATATTCTAATACAACGATAGAACAATCTTTCAACTCGTGTTCTTACCAATCTGGTCCAAAAACAAAATCCGAATTCATCTTTAGTTATAATCTTGCCAATTAAATCATCTGAACTTAAACCAATGCATTCGAGCATGAAACACGAGAAATTAAATAGTTGAGAGAAGTAGTTAAAAACAAGCATAAATAAGGTAACTTGGGAGATTTGAAAAAAGGAAACTTTTTTACTTTCCATTTACTCCATCGGCGAAAATATAAAAAAGCAGCCAGCAGAACTTCGAAAATTAACAAACAAGTAAGACGAAAGACATACTTCGCCGCTGAATTATCCAAAAATTCCCCAAAATAGCGCCACAAAGTTTAAATTCTTCATCATTTCATCCAATTACAGTTTCATCTCAAATTCGACCCCAATCGTTCCTCAAATCACCATCTTCTCCTCCGCTTGTCCACAATATCACCCAATTTCTTCAAGCTGTTCAACAATTTGCTCACTTGGAAGCTGAATTCACCTAAACTTCCTCGATTTTCACAGAATCGGATCACTAGGATCTACGGCAAAAAATTACCTCACATCTCGATAAACTTTTCACTGCAATGAATCCATCGAGGTTATGTTGACATAATCTTTTCAAGAAAATTCAATTTGAGAGTAAATATTATGATTGGTTGTGTGGTCGTAATCAAAGTATGGATCAGCAACAACGAAAAAAGATTTTTTCAATTTTAATAATAATAATTTGGCATACCATTGTAACGTCATATATGTATTAGGAACTGTTAATGGAGAGGGGTGGATAATAAATAAATATATATATATATATAAATTTGATATGATGGTCATCAAACATGAGTATCATATGGACATCAGACTGACGTGGCAGCACCAAGAAGTGTCACGTCAGCCTGGTGCCCATATTTGATGCCCACCATATCATTACTATATATATATAGTAATGATATTGTAGGGATTCAGTTTTGGTGTTTATATATATATATATATATATATATTCTAGACGACCGACTATATCGATAAAGAGATAAAATGTACTCATTTATTATTAACTCAAAAATTTTAAACAAGCAACCAAGCACAAGTCAGAAGAAATAACCTCAAAATAATTTTTAGGGATTTTAATTTTTCGCATGGAGAAAACTAAAAAACAAGCAGAATATATATATATAAAGAAATGATGTAGTGGGCACCAATAATGGGCATCATGTGGACACCAGGGTGACGTGACACTTCCTGGTGCTGCCACGTCAGCCTGGTGCCCACATGGTGCCCATTGTTGGTGCCCACTACATCAAATTTGTATATATATATATATATATATGATATTTGATATATTAGAAGTGGGGATGAAGATATTCGTCCTAGAATCATTATAGCATGAAAATTCGATATGAAAATCCTAGATATTCAGGACAGCCTCCGTCCATCGATGTCTCCGGAAATTTCATCGGTGTCACTCAAAATATCTTTAAAGTCAAGGTAACTGAATGCTTATTTAACATATCCAATCCATTGTTTCATTTGATTCAAAAGTAAAATGAAGGGTTTAACATCCTTATGTTTTTTTTTTTTTCAATTTCAAATGAATTCTCTACTCAGTACATAATTTTGAGATATTGGAGACTTGAGCTTTGCGTCGGATTTCTTCGGACCAAGAAATTCTAGAGTTCGTGTGTTACTTGTATTATCTTTGTTGTCTTCTAGGAACTATGGAGAAGCGCAGTTTGACTTACAAGTATGCATTGAAAACTATTAGGTCCTTACAAGTTTTAGTTGAACCAATTACCAACTCATATCTCAGTTTTTTAATGATGGACTTGGACTAATAAGATGCTTTTGCCTGTAAATTCCATGGTTTTCAGGATAGCTGGATAACTAAAAGCTCCTGGTTTGACAAAATATTGATTACAGTTTAATGTAGTATAGAATTTGATTTGGAAAAATGTCATGCTTGCTTGAGATATTGTATCTGATATCAACATTTGTCTTTATAGGTGGGGGTTTCTCCAAAGAAAATACTCCAACGTATAGCATTGCTAAAGAGCTAAATATATAATAAAAGAGTACATTTTTATTTACATATCCCTAGGGAAAATTAAATTGAGAGGTTATCTATTGATCATCTATATTCTATACTTTACCACTTTAGGCATGGTCCTAAATCGAACTTCTCCTCAAATTGCTATTAGATTTTTGATAAAGGGGTGTTTGCCTATTATAATATAAAATATAAAAATGGGATAAAATACACAATTTTTCATATAGTGACGTAACAAAAAATAAGAAATAAAACTCTTAGGGGCACAGGCAAGTTGGTAAGACCTGGGGTGATGTGAGAATAACTTCCCCGGCTTCACGTGTTCGATTCTCGTGTGGAACATATTCCCCATTTAAATATTGTGGGGTATACTCTGGGAATTAGTCCGTTATATGAGTTCTCTCTTCGGGCCCCTGCCTATTCGTGTATATCCCTTGATTTATCATCTGTGTGGACCAAGGAGCCTTTGACCTATATAAGGGGTTAGCACATTAATGTATTACCTTAAAAAAAAATAAAAAAAATATCAATGTCCACTTGTCTAATCTTAAAACAATAAATGAAGCATAATATTTGAAATGAAACAGGGAAAAAGTCTACAGTCACAAGTTACATCTATTGATTAATTAGACCTTTAACGAATATGCCTTTGTTACCCTACGAAGCAATATCTCAGCATCCAATTTCCAGCTAACACGTATAATTTTGAGATTCTTCTTCCGCTAGTACGACGTCGTATTCGTAACCATGTGTACGGTGTACCTGCAAATTCCCTTTTAAATAAATGACCTTACGACAACTTTCTTAAAAAAAAAAAAAAAAAAAAAAACGGGAGAGGAAATTGACGAATCATTAACGAAAGCAGTCTTCACCATCATTATAATTATTCTGGGAATCGGGCGAGGTCTCTCATTAGTGATAACTCGACTATCGTCCAAAAAGTAAATGGGCCTATGCAGTTAGTATTGGAATAGTCGTTAGAAGTATGATATAGGTCCATTAACTTCCTACTCAACTTGTTTTGGTCCATTACAATTGAATCAAAATAGTCAAAAAACTTTAGTACATTGAAATCAAAATTTTGAAAAGTTACTGCAAAAATTCATGTTTTTGAAAATGGTTGGTACTCAAATATCATATATTATATAATACATTTTCAATAATTTGTTACCCAATTTTTATCGAATAAAAGCATGTGATATCATGGAATCTAAACATATTTTCTCTATGGTTAGGGAGTGCAAACACATAATATTTGACATGGATTGGAAGTAAATTTATGTTTGGATTTAGCAATCTAAAGTAAATCTAACCAAAAATAAAAGAATGGACAAAGTAATATTGGACTAAAAAAATATTTTCCCTAGTTGATGACCATGGCATTGCATTCATCATGAGTGTAAGTTGAATCGAGTGGAAGAAACTATAACTGGAAGCTTGAAATTCCAAGATGAAATATAAAACTTTCAACAAAAGGGAATATTCCGAGACAAAAGATATGCATATGTATAATATAATATCATTCCAAAATCATAATGAATAAAAATTATTATCAAAAGAAGTAATTAAAGGAAAAAATAAATTAGTATTTTCCCGAATACCGCCATGATTTAGGAAGTAAATTCTGATTCATGTTTTTAGTCAAAAAGGTTTTCCCCATAACATGCTTGCTTGCTTGCTTGCTTTCTTTGTTTCTTTCTTATTTTAACGACACTTTATTAATGATAATAGTCAACGAATAGTCAACGACACGAATCACCTTTAATTTATTTCATTCGGTCAAATTATTTTACTTCTCGATATCAGCTATAATTATTAGTCCATATGTTTCTCAAATTATGTTTAGGTTAAGAGTGGTATCTCGTGAGAGCAGTGCTAATATATGTGATATCCTGGGAAGCAATCGTGCTTCAAATTGTTAACATTACGTCGATTGATTTGGTTGACTAGGTGAATCGTAAAAAAATGATGCAGATTTCAACAAATAATAAATCTCTACTGGGGATAGGACCAACGATAGGGGAAGGGTAAGACTAATCTCTAAGTGATATGAGACAGCATCAATAATTAGACACGACCTCCCCCAACTCATGGACCTAACAACCCGACTTTAACAAACACAATATATGTATTCTATGCTATCACATGCATAAGAAAATAAAGTTACACATTGCCTTACAATTATAACTTTTGACCTAATGATAAGCGATTGAGTAACAAAATATGACCCGGAGACAATTGCAATATGATTTTTAACAGTATTTTGTATCATGATTGATTGTCATTCATTCCTTCGTTGCAATGTTCTCTTGTATATAGAGAATTTGTGATTTTGGTTATGTTTTTTTTATCTAACTTTATATTGCCAAATTTTAGTGTTCATTCTCCCGTATTTTTTTTATTGGGAACACATAGATACGGCATATATAATAATTTTAGTGATTCATTCACGGTTCTCTAATATTTCATGCATCTTCTTAGATTAAAAGTTATTTTCAACAACTTAAAATAAATAAAAATGATTTGAAACTACATGTTTAGCATGCTCATTATGTTCTTGTATAAAAAAGAAATCATTTTGTCATGAAATTACTCTAGCGAAAGAAGTAGGTTTTTTGAAAAAATAATATGAATTCACGATAATGCGTGCTTTCAACCAGCTATTAATAAATTATTTTACATTACACTGAATCGGTCAATACAATTTATCCTTTCACATGTTTTTAGTGGTTTTCTAGTCTGTCGATTACAGTTCAGGATAGCAGGTTGGTCAAGGCGAGGAACGTCCTCTTTCCGCAAGACGAAATTGTCCGAGTATAGTGCTTTCGTTCCGGCAGTCGATTCCAACGAACAAAATAAATGTTTTGAACTTTGTTTGAGTCGGGAAAAGAACGCAGGGAAAACAGAGGGAAAATATAGTGCAGAAGGCAACGGGATATGCAGAGTGAATTGAATCTCGAATGCCTATACCGTCTGTATTTATAGGGGTTGGTCAGCCGCCTTAAACGGACGCATGATTTCAAGAAACGTCATTCCGAATAGTTGCACTGCTTCGAACAGTTACACTTTTTCGAACAGTTGCACTACTTCGGAGCGATCGCACACTATCCCAAATGGTTGAAGCGTTTCGATCGGACACAACCATTCCGAACAGTTCGCGGTGGTCCACGCATGAGCAGGTGTGCTGTTTCAGAAAAATCGGTTCGGTCCGATTTAGAATACACAATCAGTTCGCCAGCCCAAATCAGCTCAGGACTTCGGACCAGATTGCGTATTGGAAATAGCACAGAGCAGATCGGCACGCAGACCCTTCCCTCAGCACAGGTCGTCACAGCTTAAGAGGTCAACTCAGCTTGCGATGGTCAACTCAACTCGCGACGGTCAACTCAATTCGCGACGGTCAACTTAGCTCGCGGCGGTCAACGCTTCTCGTGGCGGTCGACTTAGCTTGGAGCCTCGACACAGCTTGTGACCTAAGCTTACGACCTGACTGTTGACGTAACGGCGGATCCGGATCCCGCTCTCGGAACGCAGCGGAAGTTTTAAAAAATCGAATGCCCGGGAATGGTCAATACACGAAATTAAATTCTAAACATACATAGGGTGTTTAATAAATTTACCTCTGGCGACTAGGCGCTTGGCTCTGACCAGTCCACGAGGGAAATGACCCTTCAACGATTGAACGACTGATGAACGCCCAATCCAGTCCACGATCGAAATCTCATTTCCTTTGCTGGTTTGCACTATAAAACCAGCAAAAGTTATGCTGACGGATCTCCACGCAGAGATGGTCGGAATGAATTCCAGAGATGGCGGTTGCACGACGACGGGAGGAGGAGGGCGAGAGAGAGCGGAGGGAAGCTGAGGGGGAGAGTTGTCAACACAACTTGGTACATTTAAATGGCTCTCCTAAGGCCCCTATTTATAGATTTTTCGTGAGTTTAAACCAGATTAATGTGCCTAGGTCAGCCCAAAGCCCAGAGAACATTGGTTTCAAAGCATCGTTGTGGTTTCATCATAATTACGATCGACAATCAGATCAGACCGATCTTCACAGTTACAAAACTGAACATTATGATGTAAAAACCATTTTTTGGACCACCTAATCCAAAATAGTAGTTAGGCCCCTATTGGCTAAAAGGAAAGTCTTACTCACCCAACCAATTTTGGGAAGTCGCACTTCCATCATTCCTCCTACTATACTCAACAAATTGAGTACAATTTCTGTATGGGGATTGAGAAACCAATACTTTTGTGATCATCAACGATTCAGGGATACAGCAGTCGTGGGCTCACAACTCTTTGTGACTCCAAAAACACATTTTCGAACTCACCCATCGGATCATGGTAAAGCATCTAGCAACATTGTCCCATGATCTCCTAGGTATCACTGATAGTGCCTGCAAGAACCAGTTGTTATGATTAGCGTACAGTACGATCCTTTCAGCTCAAATATCCCAATCGAATCAATGACCATTGGTTAATCGAGAGTCATTAGAGATTCGATAGCCATGCATACATATTGGAGATCAAATAGTGACATCGCATGTGCTACTAGGTAAACCCATTTACCTAAAACACATCTAGTATTCTGGCGAGAGAGTTATCACACTATTGTCTCCTCAGATAGCATAGGATATCAACGTAAAAGGGCGAGCGGTGAATCCTCGACAACAAAGTTTCGAGTTCTACATACATCGGGATCTCACTCAATCCCGCCACCCGAGAACCCCAATTGAGTCGGTAAACGGGTTAAAGTGAAGCACCTATCATGTAGAGTCTCAATGACGTTTCGAGTAGTGAGGACTAATCTGTACAACCAAGACCTCGGACTTAATCCACTCGACAAATGATAACCACTTGGAAAGTCCGAATGAGGGTAGTTTGATAGATCATCAAGTTACTATCCTCAGAACATCACTATGTTCCCTATCAATGAAACTTGGTACTTTGCATCACAGATGCTAGTCTCAAGCTCGGGTGACCCTTATCCTCTTTTAGACGGTCCAATCGACTAGGAACTTGTTTAGAACACACAGTGACTATTAGATGTGTTTCATGATAGTCATCAAATCCACTATCACATCTAACATACACTATAGTGCATTCAAGATATCCACCAATTTATAATCATAATAGTGAAGATAAAGAATATCGTAAATATTCGAATTTCATAAATAAAGATAGTTTTACACTGAGTCAACAAGAACCCATACGTCACAAGTTGGACAACTACTCTAACACTGACAGGTAGCGATCTGATACAACTCGCGATCTATCTACTCGCAACCAAATCGCTGCTTTCATTCACATTTCCCAATATTTTTTTAATCACCATTTAATCAAGCATGTACTTGTGCAGGTCATGTGGGCATCATTTTTCTGCATATATAGTACCAACGAACTGAGCTTTAAAATAAACTCAAAATTTTAATCGAGAAGTAATTTATCCAATACCAGTCGTTATTCTATAAAAAGTATTAATTAATAAATGAAACTTGATCAAATATTTAATGTTAGGTTTTGCGTACTAGAGTAAAATATTTTGAAGATAAACTTAATTTTAGTATCTAATTCGTTCGATGAGCAATGTTGAAGGTGGGTTTCACATTAGATTCGCATTGTGTCAGATCCGACTTGTCATCATAACCTACCAAGAATTCTGAATCAGTAGTTGATTTATTTATTGGCTTATATCTACAATTTTAAAATGTTCGAGATTTTTTTAAAAAATTTATCGTACCTAAAGATAAAGTAATATAGTGACGGCACTATCGAATGACTCAAAAGTAGTACTTCCCACGAAGAAAGACTCAAAAAACATCGGAAAGCAAAGCCTGGACGAAGTTTTAGTACTATTGTAATAAAACTAAAACTTAATAATGCTTATGGTTTGTTAATATCATGGATTTGAATCTAATTCCATCCTAAAAACTAACTGATCAAGAGGATGATTATTCAATTCTATATGGGTGTATTTGGTTGAAGTATGGAATATAATTAATTTATTAATCCTATTATATTCCCATATTCAAATAGATTATTATTTATCTCGCATCAATTCAATGACTAATTATCTGTCTCACGTCAATCAAATCATTAATATAAAACTAAAATATTATCCCTCGTATTATTTTTTATATTATATTTATTAATTTTTACAATGAGGTTAAAAATATAATCTAAGACTTTATCCCAAACGTAATCACTCAAACCAATCAAACATTATTGTATATCCAACTCAGACTTTTATTAATCACACAATTTGTAATTATCTCATCCATGGAACCAAACGAATCGTATATATAAAACTGCATATGACATAATCCAACTATGTGGACCATCTGTATAAAGTATTAATATTACCAGGCATCCAATTTTTTTTAATAAAAGCGACATGTACCATATGTGTGTGTATTCACGCATGCATAGCAACATCTACATAAAAAGTAAAGAGGTCGTCAATATATTTGAATCCACCCGTTGTTAATATTATCAAGTACACGAATAATTTGCCCACTAAGGCATGAGGACGAGTGAATGCAATATTCTCGTCTCCATTTTGAAGGGTTCAAAGTTAGTTGGACCATTGAACATAGCTCAAGTACATTTACGGAGAACCAATCATCCTAGCATAAACTGCATATCTATCAACACCATTGTTTGATGGGAGGAGAAGATAGCGATCTATACTATGAAATTAATAATAAACTAAAAAGTATTTTAACTCGAACTAGTGTAGAACTCGAGTCAAACATTAAATGGAATTACTAATCAGAATACTGTCATTCATAGCAAATGGTGCGAGTACTAATTATGTTCATTCTAAAGTCCGCCATCAAGAAGATGATCTGGTCAAAAAGCTAAAAGCTACATTTTGAAGTTCGTTATGGGAATAAACTATTTTTATCTCATTTCTATAACTCGCCAGTCGGTGTTTCTGGATAATTTCACCGGTACATGTAAGCTGATGCATGCATATATGTTCTCGTTTTACATCTCAGAGCGTTTCAACCTTTACCCATTTATTGGATATATTAAATGAGGATAATCTAAGAAGTTTGTATATAATTTGTTTGTTCAATGATTTTCCGTAAATGATTTTCCGTAATGCATGTTAAAAAATAGACATATATTATTGTGAGGACTGTGATTAACCCAGATGGAAAGATCGTATTTTTTTGTGTGGATCAGCTTAGGTGCGAGCCGATCGGGTCTTTCGTACTGAGCTGATATTGCAGGTGATTTGAAGTCTATCTGGGGTGTCCTAGGAAGTTGTGCGTTTAAGATCAGCCTAGAGAGTTAATCTTTGAGTAGGGATCAACAAACATGAGCTGATCTGCTGTCGCATGCTGATTTGAGAAGTGTAAGCTGAGTTGACCATCGTGAGTTGCGCAAGTATATGTGTACTATGATCTGAGAGCGTTGCGAACTGATTTGGATGGTGTGAGCTGAATAGAGCAGCCTAAGCCGAACTGATCTGGTGCGACTTGATCTGAGTCTTCTAAACCGAGCTGTGTTGAGCATAGCCAGTACTGATGGTGCGATCTGATATGTTGTAGTGCTCTGTCAGTGCAGCTGTTTGGAGCTGATATCGGACTTGAGTAATGAGGGCTGTGTTGAGCATAGCCAGTACTGATGGTGCGATCTGATATGTTGTAGTGCTCTGTCAGTGCAGCTGTTTGGAGCTGATATCGGACTTGAGTAATGAGGCGTAAGTTGAACTTCAGCTATGGCAATTACGCAGTGCTCTGAGCAGAGCAGTACGCGAGAGCTGATCTGTGCGCGAGATCTGTCTGCGAGCACGATCTGAACACAAAAATGATCTGTAGGTGGGCGTCAGCTGTCGGATGCGAGAGCTGAATTGCATGTGCGGCCCAACTGCATGCCTAAGCTTGATACAATGTAGCTACCTAAGCTGATCTAAAAGCACTGAAACCCAGTTATGAAGAACGTTTGTGATGTTGCCTAAAATCGGACGGGTCGATTCGACGCTCAGCAAATCGGTTGAGATCTTGCGAGAGCTCCAATGAATGATTTGAGTGGGTTGTTACCTGCGTCACAAAGCAAAGTCAGAGGTGCCGGGAGGTATCCCGGCGAAGGCACTCCGACGCTCAAGTCAGCGGTTGCTCGAAAGCTATAACAATTCAAGAACTAATTGCTTCTTATTCAGAACGTACCTTAAAAATGAGGTGGAGCTGTCTATTTATAGAGAGCATTGAGTGTTTCATGGGCCTTATCGGAACGGGCCCATTTCTTTGTAATTCCTTGGACAATTTGCTATTGGGCCATTGGGCCCAATTACTGATAATTATTTTGATCCTTCGCGGAGTGGGCCTGGGTTTGGGCATAGCAGATCAATGGTTCAGCCCATACCCATCATAGGCCCCCACTCTCGGGTGCAGCAGATCTGCTGGGATAACCGGAACAAGAATTTGTAGGTTTATCTGGTGCGGCCGAGAGTAGTTTAATATTTATTTGTTGTATTATCTCTATTATTATAAAGGAGATCGTAATTGTATTTAGCTATATGTAATTTTTGTGATTCTAATGTTCTCTTATTTAATTATTTATTTTATTTATTTATTTTCTGTTTGTAGATAAATGTGAGTTTGCATATGTATTAGAGTTTCAGTAGGACTTGAACTCTCCTCTATACAATCAATTCGATTTGGTATAATAAGTTTGATTTACAAACTAAATTTTTGTTCTCCCTTGCGCACTGCAGATCTACAGAGTTAGTACGCCCACAGCCCATCACTGTTCTCTTTACTTTTGATTGTTGTTCATAATTTAAAATTTTCTTTTATTTTGTTTTGGTTTAATCCTTCTCAAGATTAATTATCTTAACTTAAGCATTCTGTTAAGTAAAATTGTGCGCTTGCAAGTTGCAATCGCTGGTTCCCCGTTGAAGAAAAAACGACAATTTCCCAATTTGGTGTTGGGGTGGCGTCGCACGGAGGCGACATGAGCGGCTACGGGAGATGGAGGTCCGAGAGTTGTGCCATAGGAGCGGCCTACGAAGGTTGTGGTTGCCGGAGGATGCTAGGGCCTTTGGTGGTCATGGGAGGGGACAACGCTAAGGCCTTACGCGGCTGCACGATGTGGTTTAAGAGATTTGGCGATAGGTTGTGAAGATTTCTGCTATTCGTGTTTCCTGGAGGAGGGGGGAAAGTTTCCATCTTTCTGCGTGCTTGCTGGAGAGGGGGAGAAGATGCTGTTCCTGCGTTCTTCAATCAACGTTTTTTGGTTTTTTGGTTTTTTGGTTATATAATTGCTTTTATAAATATGCATATGTATATGCGTGACGAAAATTTGCACAGGTCCCCGGGTTCCACGGGGCAAAGATATTTCTTTATTTATGGCAAGTCGAGATAGTGACCGCGTTTCCCCGGAGAATTCTAGTGATGAAGGGGGGTCGGAGATACGGCTATCTGACCCAAATAATTTAGATCCATCCCGGACCCATATTCACCATGAGCGTCTTGAGTCAGAAAATTCACATGAGGTTCTTCGAAGGCTAGGTTATGTGCCAAGTCGGACATTATAATTCCCAAAAAGGGAGATATGTGTCACGAGCCACCCTCAGGATACTTTACAGCGTACTTGGATCACTTTAGTAATGGATTTTCCTTGCCTCCCAACGCTTTGTTGGTTGAGATAGTTCGTAGCCTTGGGAATTTGTAGGTTTATCTGGTGCGGCCGAGAGTAGTTTAATATTTATTTGTTGTATTATCTCTATTATTATAAAGGAGATCGTAATTTTATTTAGTTATATGTAATTTTTGTGATTTTAATGTCCTCTTATTTAATTATTTATTTTATTTTATTTATTTTCTGTTTGTAGATAAATGTGAGTTTGCATATGTATTAGAGTTTCAGTAGGACTTGAACTCTCCTCTATACAATCAATTCGATTTGGTATAATAAGTTTGATTTACAAACTAAATTTTTGTTCTCCCTTGCGCACTGCAGATCTACAGAGTTAGTACGCCCACAGCCCATCACTGTTCTCTTTACTTTTGATTGTTGTTCATAATTTAAAATTTTCTTTTATTTTGTTTTGGTTTAATCCTTCTCAAGATTAATTATCTTAACTTAAGCATTCTGTTAAGTACAATTGTGCACTTGCAAGTTGCAATCGCTGGTTCCCCGTTGAAGAAAAAACGACAATTTCCCAATTGCCGTCCGGTGGAGTGGTGAGGGTCTGCGACGTGTGCGGACGTCGGTCGCGGTAGGCGACGGTGGCCAGGCTTGACTGGAAATTGGGGATTTGCGAAGCAGACGGCCGGGTGAGGCGGCGGCTTGAGGGGCGCTGGTGGCTGCGCCTTTGTGGGTCACGATGGTGACAGTTAGGTGTTGTGGTGGCGTCGCACGGAGGCGACATGGGCGGCTACGGGAGATGGAGGTCCGAGAGTTGTGCCATAGGAGCGGCCTACGAAGGTTGTGGTTGCCGGAGGATGCTAGGGCCTTTGGTGGTCATGGGAGGTGACAACGCTAAGGCCTTACGCGGCTGCACGATGTGGTTTAAGAGATTTGGCGATAGGTTGTGAAGATTTCTGCTATTCGTGTTTCCTGGAGGAGGGGGGAAAGTTTCCATCTTTCTGCGTGCTTGCTGGAGAGGGGGAGAAGATGCTGTTCCTGCGTTCTTCAATCAACGTTTTTTGGTTTTTTGGTTTTTTGGTTATATAATTGCTTTTATAAATATGCATATGTATATGCGTGACGAAAATTTGCACAGGTCCCCGGGTTCCACGGGGCAAAGATCTTTCTTTATTGATGGCAAGTCGAGATAGTGACCGCGTTTCCCCGGAGAATTCTAGTGATGAAGGGGGGTCGGAGATACGGATATCTGACCCAAATAATTTAGATCCATCCCGGACCCATATTCACCATGAGCGTCTTGAGTCAGAAAATTCACATGAGGTTCTTCGAAGGCTAGGGTTATGTGCCAAGTCGGACATTATAATTCCCAAAAAGGGAGATATGTGTCACGAGCCACCCTCAGGATACTTTACAGCGTACTTGGATCACTTTAGTAATGGATTTTCCTTGCCTCCCAACGCTTTGTTGGTTGAGATAGTTCGTAGCCTTGTTGTAAGTTTTAGCCAGTTGACACCTAATGCTATAATCGCATTTATCTGCTTTCGTCGTCGGCTGAGTCAAACGAGAATTCCCGTGACTCTAGATCTATTCCACGCTCTTTTCTCCGCGCGTTGACGGGCTCCAGTTCATATATTTATTTTCAGCCTAGATTAGACTGTAAGTTCTTGTCTCGCATCCGTTCTCCTAGAGGCAGCTGGAAGTCAAAATTTTTGTATGT